>WOGR01010832.1:0-10773 GCA_015342045.1 Leptinotarsa lineolata
ACAATCGTCTTCGGGTGATGACTGGACTAATTCCTCCGAGAGTTGACTATTTATGTGTCTTTCGAGTACTTTCACTTGACCCATCCTTTCACCTATCACCTATCTCCTTTCTTCGCTTGACTGGTTTAGCGGGAGTTGGCGAAATACCGGTGATAATCACCCGCTATATAAGGGTTAACATCATCATTCGTTTGGAAATGTCCATATATTACGAAACTGCCGTAATGTTGGTTTCAAATACAAGTGGTAATGAAACATAAAAAGTTTCATTCCTCAGTTGTCATGCACATAACCATTTCTTTGCTGGTTCCGGATCTTGGTGGAACTGCGCACATTTTCTGACAAGGATTGTTACACCGGCTCATTCAACCACACATCATGGAGAGCTGACTCTTAAAAATGTACTGGAAAATTGATGTAGGTAATTACGGATAATGAAACACATATTGCGATTTTACAAACTATGTTATGAAAATTATACCATGAAGTGTCATTGGATACGTACCCCAGTTCATTATTCGTTCATTATGAATATCTAGTAGTGGATCCTGAACAACGGACTAATCCTAAACCTGAGCAAGTCTCAGAGTGTCTTTTTCTCAAAACGAATGAAAATCTGTCTCTCATAACCAAAGATATAACTTTATTTGATATGGAAGTGCCCGTCACTCACATTAATACTACATTGAATATAACTCCTCTGAACCATCTTCTTTCTTATATTGCTTTAGAATCCCTGAAAAAAATTCAAACAAAAATGTTTCTCTCACAATCGATCTTGTAGAAGGATGTGATATTCAGAACGAACAAATATCAATTTTTTTTACGAAATCTAGATACGGAAATGATTAGTTTAAAAAAATAGTAAAGTTCATAGAACTTGCTGTGAATCATAGTCACTTAACTGGGGAAGAAATTCACTTCAGTTTTTCCATACACAATCTGGCAATCACCGAATTTTATAATAACTTATCATCAATACTACAGGCAATTGTCGTTCAAGAATGCTGCTTTTCTTTATATTTGTGAAATTGGATACTTCATGTTGAACGAATTCATGGATCACGACTTTTCACTCCTTTAATGATCTTTTATTGTTTACCTTTTCATGCAATTGCAATTTTCCTACTCATATTCTTTATATTTATCTAGTCAACAATAAATTCATAGACCATTTTATATGTGATGTTATTAGTTTTTATGTTCATATATGTAATATACTTGAGTTCTTCAAATATAGTTTTTTTTAAATACTAGAATCTTACAAAATACTAATATTCAATGATAACTCATAATATTGATACACTTGCCCAATGAATGGGGCAAGTGATTTCATGGCTTTTTTTCACTTGGAACTTCTTTTCGTTCTTTTATTCCTGGACTTGCTGAATCCAAGGTCCGTAATAGTGCTAAAATGTAGCTCGAATGGAAGTCGAATTGGAACTGCGTAATTCCTACGACGTATTACTGAACAATGAGGCGTTGTACTATTTCATATAAAATATATCGATATGTTCATATACTGTACATTGAATCTTAATGATTTTCATCACTGAAATCGCCTAACTTTTTTATGCGATAAAACTTAGTGGTATCTGTTCATCTCTTATATGTAGTCACCTGCAACTATGTTTCCCAGGAAATGAAGATATTATCATTATCAATAATAATATCACATACAGAATTGATTTAAGAATACTAAAAACCATGTTACATTAATTAAAGCTACATATTTCTTCAAACCCCACACTCGACACCCCTGCTACCGACACAAACAACTCTGACAACAAAATAAATTCTTTTGAAATAGCTTTATCGAAGGAAACTGCATTAGACCAAATAGTCAATAAGTCACTTCATATATCGAAGGCAGGAAAGCACGGGCTGTAGCGAGGGCAACATATCTGCCTCTCCTGTATCCTTGGGGATTGCCACTGTAGGTGTAAACTTGAGCGTGTTGGTGTGATCTCAGGTGCGTCGGGATACCTTAAAGTAGAACGAACCAACTGATCCATTACGTGCGGTATTATCATTGAAGTTTGTGTTCGCAGTGAAAACAGAGGCTGACGGTAATAGTTCTAAGGAGGGTGTGAATTATATTCTGCATTTATTTCAATTTTTTTATACTTGGAAATCTTGAAACAATAATAGCTAGGGAGTTGACTCAATTAGTCAATCAATAATAGAAAGTATTACTGAATGGTATCAAAAAATCAGCCATGGCTCTTCTTGCTATCGGAGATGAAATCGAAAATATCAAATTCAATAAAGATTGTGAATCAGTTCAAACTAAGGTCAGGATTCTTTAGAAAGAAATATTTCTGGCTCGTACAGAATTCCATGTCCTGATAAAAATTGATTTTTCTTAAAAATATAACTGTCGTCAGTACCTATTTTCTTATATTGTTCTCATAATTTTGACTTTTTATTTTTCACTGATATATAAAATTTGAGGAACTTGAGAAGAAAAGAAGAATAAAAAACTATTCTAGTGAATGATATTGAACACTCATATATTTCCAAGGCTGAAGAATAAAGAATAATAGAGAAGCAACAATACAATAAAACAACTAGAGGCTGATCGAAAAATATATGCAGGAGCAGAAAGCTTTGAATATAAAAACACATTAAGACAAAATTTTAAATATTGCACTCAATATAAACTGATTCTTTTAACGCTCTTGGTGATAGTATGCTACAAGTTAGCTCGGTTGACTGGCTTCATGAAAATGGGTTTCTTCGTCATCGATTATAGTCCAACAGCTAAGATGGCAGTACTCTCAGAAGTAACGATGAGTTTTTACATATAGATAGATAGATTTATTCTCAATTGATACACAAAAGTGCTTACAGTCGTCAGTTATATAAATGAATGTCATCAGATTATAAACCAATGGTTAGTTACATGAGTCAGACTAAATATCTTAAAATGTTAGTTTAACCAATACAACATATATGCACATAGATAAAAACTCACTGAATATAGTTAAAATAAATAAAAGGTTATCAATTATGAGTACACATGCTATATCCCGTCATAATTATCATTTTAACACATATCCTTCAAGATTTCTTTAATTTTATTTCTGAAACTAGTCAATGACAAGTTTTGTATATGGTCTGAAAGCTGGTTGAAATAGTTTATTTCCATTATTTTGGTTTTGTTAATTCTATGACGAGGTTGTAAAATATGATTTTCCCCCTGGTGATATATGTAATTTGAAAAATAATCTATGTGTTTTCTATTATATATAAGATTTTCGTACACAATGCTGGAGTAGAGAGTCAAAATTCTTAGTTTTCCAAAAATTGATTTGCAAGAGTCATCAAATTTGGCTTTTACAACTGAACGCACAGCAGTCTTTTGCACCATAAATATTCTTTGCAAGGGGGTATCAGCTGCATTTCCCCAACTCAATATTCCATATGTCATGACAGAATGAAAAAGTGCATTATAAACTGTGATAGCAATATCTTCATTGATGAGATGTAATATGCTGCGTATGGCAAATACTGTTTTTGATAATTTGCTACACAAATAGTCAATTTGAGGTATCCAAGACATGTGATTATCTGAATATACACCAAGGAATTTGACACATACAGTTTCAACAGATGTATATTCAGTTGTGAAAATACAAGTTTGAGTTTTATTGTGATTTAGATACAATTCGTTGAAATCAAACTATTCTCATGCCGTTGACAAAATATTTGTAGGAATAATGAGGTTTTCATTTTTGTTATTGGAATATGTGAAGTTTTTATCGTCTGCATATAGTATTGTAGTTGAATTATCATTTAAATTGGTCATAAAATCAGATGAATCATTGATGTAGATTGAAAATAGAAGAGGTCCCAATATGGACCCCTGAGAAACTCCTCTTTTTGAAGTCAGTTTCTCACTGAATTTATTAACCCGGTACACAGCTTGATATCTGCTTTCTAAGTAAGAACATATTAATTTGTTGGCTAGTCCTCTTATTCCATACCTGTGAAGTTTTTCTATGAGCTTGGTATGACTTACACTGTCAAAAGCCTCAGAAAGATCGCTAAAGATTGTGATGCATTGCTCTTTATTTTCGAATGCTTCATGAATGTTGTTATTGGGAGCCATAATTGCATCGGAGATGCTTTGGCCTTTCCTGAAACCGTATTGACAAGTTGAAAAAAAGAATAAATTTTTCTAGATATTCAATTATTTGTTGTGCTATGACTCTCTCTAGTATTTTCGAAAAACTGGGTAAAATATTAATTTGGCTGTAATTTACTGGTAGGGTTGGGTCTCCACTTTTAAAGATAGGCAGTACCTTGGCTGTTTTAATTAAGTCAGGAAATGTTTCCTCTAGTAAGCTGCTGTTTATTATTTCAGTTATTGGACCAACGATATTATGTGAGATGCACTTGATCAGATTAAAACTTATCTCATATATATCCTGAGTTTTTTTATATTTAATGTTGGAAATAATAGTACTTGTTTCATATTCATCTATGTATATATGGTGGTTATGGTGCTACTTGTGAAGTGATTATTTGAACATCAATGTGGCCAATGAGCTACGATTAACTTTCGCTGTGGATATTGGACTCATGAGGCATCTGAGAAAATGCTTGGTAACCTGATCGATACGTGGACAACGTGGTCTTTTAAGTTGATAGTACGAAGTAACGGTAAAATTCAGATAGAGTATAAAAGAGTTAGAGACAAAGGATAGCCTTCGAACTACTACATGTAGTGTCATGGTTCCATCAATATTTATGCAAACTCAAAGATGATGAGCTGAATTGAAAAATACGATGAGGGATAACTGACAGTGGTTACCAAAGCATTCAAAAAAATCAAGACAATGATAAACAATGCAATTCAGGTACTCAGTCACGAAAATGAATTCTATAATAGGCTGTTCATCAAAATTAGTGAATTGAAAATAAAATCATTAAGATTAGCTACAAAATACTTGACTGTTGGTGAAAACAATACTTTCCAATTGTTAAAACAGATTCCAAACAAGGATGAATCGAGGAGAATATTCTCACAAATGCAAAAAGATAATGGTAATGAATTTGGCAGCAATGTTGATTTTGATAAATGTTCATAAATTCGAAAACGACGTAGAACAGTAAAACAAAAGTATTTTTTTTTTTTGGCGAGTTGTAGAAAATAGTGGAATGCAAGTTGAAACTGTAAATCGAATAATTTCAGAGATATGAGACATAAGAAGTTATTCGCTACAATATAAAAAATTCCACGTCAAAAATTTTTTAATCCGTTGTGCTTTCCACCATAAGTAAAACCTCCTACTATTATCAATGACGCAAAAAACCGCCTAACGGACCGGTATGTAGGTTTTCAGTAATGATAGGGATATAAAGCATTCAACATGAGCAGCATAGTTAACATAAAAAGTGCAATCTGAAATCAATTAGCAATGATGAAAGCAAATTTAATGAATTGATGAATATCGGTAATTTCGTACAAGCTTCATATCACCAGAGCTAAAATCCATCCACAGGATGAGAAGTGGGTGAAGTTGATTCATCAGATCGATATGTCGATAGGAATTCTGAATGAATATGAGATGGTCATGCAAAAGAATGTCGTCCGGAACCAATCAAACTGAAATAATGAATTCATTTGAAATAACTACTTTCGATTGTTACCATTAAATGAAAAATAAATCATTTCTCCAGATTATACAAATGACATTCGGAATACGCTTGAGAAAACGCAATGGTCAGTGAGATCAGTGACTTTTTGTTCCGTATATTCTCAATTATTTTTCCATTGCTATTTATTATTGCTGAGTAACACGCTGACCTTCCACACTATGCAGTTTTTGCACCTTCATTGTATGAAAGTCCTCGAAATCTAATATATAATTTTAAAGCTCCATCATCTCATCGAATATGTATTCCAATCAGAATGGCCAATCCTGCTACGCCATCAGGCACGGGCACTTCACCATGTTCGTATTGTTGTGGTCGTGTCCATTCATTTTCGGGACCGTTAAATCCACATCAGGACGATGTCAATTAGATCCTGCGTGAATCATACATTTACCTCCTGCTCGTTAGCAGGAACATGCAATACATGCCCGAGGTTCATTCGCCTCGGTCTGCTTTTGTGTGGATTACTCCAGGTTACGCTCGTAGAGCTGTTATTTGGTACTGTGTAGGAATACATAAAAGCAGGACTAGACAAGAAAATAACGGATACTTTGAAACTTTCAGTACATCGATTATTTATCTATCTGTGAATAACTCATTGTCCTAATTTCTGGATGACACTTAGTTATTTATATCCCTATTAGTCCACTATTTCGACCTTTATCAATATCATTGTATCAATTTCAGGATGCTTTGATGAGAAAGTCTCCAAATCTTGTCGAAAAATACTTCTGAATGCATTATGGAATACTCTTCTGTCAATCACTTCTGAAACTCATAGGTTTTTCCTGGAGTGTTTTCACATCCCTCAAGTAATAACACTTTCCGAAATATGTGAACATTACTAATTTTTTTTCTCAAACTCTTATAGGAAATTCATAGAAATGACATTAAAATGAAGGCGAAACGATAAATTTTGAAGATGAGTTACTGGCATGTTGAAAGGTTTAATTATCAAGGGAAATAGACGTATTTGATTTGAACTAATTGAATATTTTCTCTGTTTATTTTGCTTGATATTTCTCTGAAATGAATGTTTATGGAAAAAAATATACATAATTGCGTAATTCAATTTTTATAAAATTGTCGAATGATATTTCGAAGATGATGATTCTCCTAAAGTTTCTGTAAATAATACAATTTAGAAATTCCAAACTGAAACTAAACAACAGCCATGAAATTACTTCAATACTAAAACCTACACCATCATCACCTCTACCACAACAGCCATTTCCTTATACGTGATACATTATTTTCAAAGTCTTTGTGAAGGAATAAAATTAACGCATGAATGGCTCTCAAATATAAAGTATTTCAAGATCATCATCGACTCAAGCAAAACCGGAAAATAAGAAACAGAAATCAAGTAGTTGTGTTTACAGTGTTTCGTGTTCATTCAGTCAAATGTACTGGTGGGGCTTTGATATCAAAAAAAAACAAGAAAATCGAAACCAGTAAAGCATATATTTTCCACGGAATGGTTTACAAATGATAAACTGGAACAATTCCAAGATTCTGAAGACAGAACTCAACGAAATTGAAATAGTAATATATATTTCGAATGGAAATGAAAATGTGGCATCAAAGTCAATCAATTTCAATTTCAGTTCAGCCTTCATAACGAGTAAAATTCTCAACATTCAGTATAACATAACATAAGGAAATTGTCTTCCGAGATGGAAAAAGTTCCAGTTTATGTTTTCTGCAATTTTCAGGAGTGATCCATAGAAATTCGAGTGAGTGAATTATAAGTAGTTTTCGAAACGTCATCCAGAATGAGATAATTTTCAATTGAAATTTGATGTATCTAGGAAAAACTCATCAATGCCAGAAATTACTCGTTCACCTCCCTCATAACTTTCAGACATTGAATAAGTCTGTTGCCGGTATCAAATATTTTGAAATTAAATTTTGAAACATCATTTGTTCCCAATTTTTCCACACAGAAGGATTCGGTAAATGACTGTTGTCGGAAATCAACTGCTTTCCTGGCCAATACCACGATGGACATTGAAATCTTTTCCAACAGATATCAATGGATAATTCCTAGCAGAGTCCTAGATAGTCTTGCAGGTGCTTCTCGTTCATCAAACAGTACCACACTGAAATCGATTGGGTAGACCTGTTACATCTCATCAACTTTGATTAGCGCCACTGATAAGACTTGGCAGGTCGAAACAGTGCTGTCTGGTTTTGGATCACAAATGATTTATTTTTGAGTTGTGGTATCATCTGGAAAGTATGAAAAGTTTTTTTCTCAGTTATTCTCAGACGTTTCTATTTCCTGAAGGGAGTACCGGTGTTTCATCGAGAGGAGGGATGAGGGACCACTTTTTTGTATGTATTGTTATATTTATTGATGATCATAGTTTTTACTCGAAACAAACGCCTTTACCAATCATCAGAAATGCAATACTCCTCTCGACGCGCGTTCTGGCGATAGAAAAAGGTGCTTTTTTGAATTTACTTCACGTTAGAGGTTACAGTTTCACATTTCATAATAACTTCTACTTACCACATCAACGTGACATGGTTCCATAACTTCAAATAAAATCACCTCCATAAAAATTGTATCGACCTGTCATAAGTCTCATCAATGGTACTATGTTGAACTTCGAATGTATCATTGATCTCGAAAGTCCTCAGAGAGCAAGCCTGTACATTGGTTTTGAGGATGAATGATTCGTTATTGGGCTCTCACTGGGCTATGCTAGAAAATAACTCAATCATTTTGGATTTCGCACCACGCGCCTAATAAATTAACTCTTCTATTTTGGTCACCATCCTCAGCCTCAACGGCCGAGGAATGAACCCCTCGTGACCGCTTACCTTCGTGGCAGCCGCAAGACTCTTGTCCTCACCTTTCAAAAAGCCAGGAAGAAATCACGGGTGCATCGTCCCACTTCGTTTCTCTCCCAAACTTTTTTTTGTAAAAGCTTATTTTTGCTTAGTTAACAGATCTCACGCTACATCCGAGACAGTTCCATCTACGTGACCAATATATCTGACAATGCATTTTTTCGAACGCCGATAAATTTTGTTTATATAGACAAACACTCTTCGGTCTAGCCATAATGCTACATTGTAGGAAGATATAAGGCCAAAGCCCAAAAATTCAGAATTGAAGAAATTTTTCTTTTGGCGAAGTTGAAATGAATATTAACATACATAGCTCTTTGCTAGGTATTACAACTGCGATGCAAAATATTATGGACAGACTGACAGATCTATCAAAATAAGATATAAGGAACACTTAGCACACCTCAAATATGGAAGACCAGGAAAACCATTTCATAGACTTTAGTTCATTAAGATTAGTTAGACAAGTTGACAACAACAGGCATCTAAATGCCTATGAGAGCGTAGAAATTAGTGAATATTATAAATAACGATGAATACCTAATTGTATACTATATAATCTATTGGAATGATATTTCAATTATCAGATTTGCCTGACTAATAGATACCATAGAGGTTTCTATGGTATAAACAAGGACAACATAGTATGTGGATTTAGTTTGATTTTTCTCTTGGAGATGATCACTTGGTGATTGAAACACGTGTTGAGGTGTTATACATAACGATTTAATGTTGGGATAAAACTCCAGTAATATTTATCACTACACCAATGGTTCCAAATAGTGCAACACAAGTAGTAAGTTTATTTCAAATGCATTCACATCGAACAGATTCGAACAGGTTCGATTCATATACATCAACAACTCAAACAAAGTTATGTTTTTATCATCTAGGTTCGAGACACCCTGTGGTGAAATATGAATACAGCTTTCAGATGACAGTCAAAACCATCCTTTACGCAAGCATAGTTCCTTTTCTCTACAATGTTTCTTCATTTTGATATCACGATTGGTTTACAATTTGGGAATTATCAAATGAAGCATCCCATTTTCCTGTGTGTTTCTCATTTTTTGATATGATTATGAAAAAAAGTAAAATTAAATGACAACATGAGTAGCTTATGGTCAAAAAAACAACTGACAACTTTTTTCATATCAAGTATTGCTTGATCAATAGCTTCTATTCTCCATGGCATTTCACGAATCAGCATTCCACTGTACTTCCAGTACATGTTATTACATTCCTCTCTCTATATACACAACACAAAGTTCATTTATTTTCGTAGAAAGTATTTTGCGGCTCTCACACATCTACCTAAATAGTCCCAGAAATGTTCTACAGGATTTGCATCGGGGAAGTTTGCTTGATTGTTGAATTCGACGAATAAGAAACGAAAATGCAGTGCTCTGTACTTTATATAGGATGAATGAGTTACTTGAGAATGGTTTAATAAACCGAAGCCAGTCGTAACAAATAAAACATTCAGTGAAAATCAGACAAAATTTATTTTCTATATTCAATTTGGATTTCTACAAAATAAAGAATAGGGTCATCAATCGAACAAATCTTTCAAACGAATCGTTATATAATGATGGATGAAAAAGCAATGTATAGAAAGTGAACAAAGCTTACATATAGGATAGTAGAGTATAACTCGGTGTCTAAAATATAGATGATGAAAACATAACTTTGTTTTCTCTCGTATACATTATTTTGAATGAAGCCGTATAAAAAATTCTGTTTGATGTGGATTGATTTGAGATGAATTCACTTCCATATTATCAAAATCATGCTGAAAATATAAACGTTACTCCAAATCACAATTCATCAATATTTCAAGGTGGCCGTTTTTCATATACCTGAGTGTGATTCACTGTTGGTGTATAAGAGCACTTTCCACAACATTTTCTACTTTTTGTATAGAACCAACGACAATGGAAAGATACAACTAAGCGCGACACTGATGACATCGTATCTCGTTTCGGGTCATAAATTGATGTGGAAAAAAGCGCTGCGCATCGTTAATATTTGATCTTTGAGCTTTTTACACACAAAACAGAATATACGTTTCAATCTACGGAATTAATGGAATGGGTAATATCATTAGGTGATGAAAATATACACTTGAAAAACTCCAGCAAGCGAGAAAGCTTCTAGATTATTGCATCCGAGGTGTTTTATGAAGAGGTTGGTAAAATACCATGAATTGAATAAATATCACGGCACTACAAAACTGCAGTGAAATATTTT
>WOGR01010834.1:0-10773 GCA_015342045.1 Leptinotarsa lineolata
CGCACTTTGAAGTTTCAATCATAAAGTCTTCATGAGGCAGTTGTGAATAGAGAAATTAGCAAGTCGATTTGATTTGATCAGAAGCAGAGAGAGAAAAATCATGGACTAAGCACTCAGAAAATATGCAGACACTTGACTTCATGCATTTATATTGTTTCTGCAACTGAGTGTTGCCTAACCTTTCACTTGGCTATACCATACTGAAGACAGCTACTGAGTCAGAAACACGTGTCGATATGTATCTGCGATTTTATTATCTCCTGAGTGCTCAGTCTATGACTTATCCCTGCTTCTGATTGTATCGAATCCACTCGTTAAATTATCATCTATATCGTATACTGGACCAGGATGCCTCGCAGGTAGCGAAAGCTGCCTCGTGGAGACTTTGTTGATATCTCTTACCTGGGGTGACCTGACCGAAATCGCTAAGTACAGCTTGCTTCTGTTGATGACTCCGTGCATTTGTATAGTTTCTGTATGCGAGTGTTGCCTCAACTTGCAATTGAATGTACCGATTTGATGACATCTAATGAGCCAGAAACACGTGTCGACATATGTCTGCGGTTGACATATTTTCTGTGTGCTTAGCACCGGAAGTGCTTATTTTTCAATGATTTACAAAGTTCCCAAACATCAATGTTCATCCAAAAATAATAAAATTAGCTTCCTTAGCCCTATTCGCTTTGGAAAACGTACAATCATTATTCTTGAGTATGAGACGAATCTATTGATAGCAAAATCATCGAATTCGGACTACCGGAAGTGCTCATTTTTCGATGATTTCCAAAAATCTGAATCATCGTCAATGTATCTCCAGAAATAACAATGTCCGCTTTCTGAGCGCGCGATTCTGTATCTCCAAAAATAACACAGTACACATGGGGTGTATGGGGCATACGTCGTCATTGATGTACCGGAAGAATCTGATTTTTAACTTTTTAGATCACGGTAATGAAAAATGACGGCGACTACTTTTCTTTGGCAGAAATTGTTTTTTCTCCAAGGCGGCCATTGATTTTTATATAAACGATCCTATTTGAGAGACCTGCTATATTGCATAATATATTATGGTAGCCATTGTTTTTTGTAAACGGTCATGTTTGAAACACCTGATATATTGCTTCGTGTTGCGTTTTTTGGACACGTGTAACACCCGTTTCTCATCTTTGAAACGGATCAGCTTTGTCTTCGCCTGCTCTTGACGCACTCTCAATCTCTTCCTCACTCATACGTCTGGCTATACTCTCTCTCATAAGTTGAATGTCGAATCGCTACTGCACATACTGCCACCATAGTAACGTTGAATATATCAGTGAAACATAATTTGTTCAAATTGGAACTATTTGCCTTATTGGGATTCTTAATTGTCATCCATCTTGAGCAAGTTTCCTAACGTTTCGCTGACAATAGTTGGCATCTTCAGATTTCAAAGACATGACTGTTCTCCAGTCTCTATTCTCTGAAGATGCTAACCAAAAATGCGGGGTACTCCAAAGCTTATGCCTACTGAATCGAAGGCTCGTTAGGTACCGCCTATCCTGAACAAACCTGATATTGGCAGAAAGTTTTTGAAAAAGATCCTTATGCTCTAAGATGCCAACCTCTTGTGTCAGCCAAACGTTGAAAAACTCAATAAGAATGTATTCGAATAACTTTATTGTAAATTTTACCGAAACCGCAAAACATGTTTCACCTTACAGGGTGGGCTATCTATATCCAAAAATGCATCAAGTTGGTTTTCAACGAGGTCAATTTTTGAACTGAAAACCATTGCAAAACTTATTGAGTGGGCGAAGGAATGGGAGTGAAGTGTTATTTTATTGAAAATGGTTTTTCATTTTCTAGTCGTTCGTAGGGGTGCGACAGCTGGTTAACTGAAAAAACAATTTTTTTTTATTCATTGCTGCTTTGCATTTGGAAATCGGATATTCAAATTGCCAACGGTGCAAATATTGAATGAATTCTACTCCAAATCTCAACGTATCAAGCGAATGAATGTTGGAAATGACCGCCAACCTTTTTACTATATAACAGGTTACATTCAAATCTTTTTATATTTTGAAAAACTTGCGGTGTCACGACATATAATAATGATTCGTCCTCGTAGGTTTTTCAATGAGACAGGAGGAGTGCCATATAATTTGTTTTCTGCATAATCCTCCAAGGAAAATATCTTAATGACTTGAGTCGTGGCGCACTTGTCCGAAAAACACACATCAACTACCAAATCACTTTTCGCTCTTCCACTCATAATTTTGCAATTCCTCCTTCATTTAGTTATTGCACTGGTCGAATTTTTCTCATTTACTCAGGCCTTGTTCTTTGAAGAGTCCAGCAACGTATTTGTGGTTCAGCCTAGCACCACTGATGAGACCTATAACAAGTCAAAACAGCGCTGTCTGGTGTTTAATCATACATGCTTTATGTTTGGGCTCTAATTTTCAACTTGGTGCGTTGCAGTTGAAGACAGATGACGAATCTCGTCTGTAGGTGTCGAAGCTTGGCTTTACAGTACTCTTTGGGGATCCTCGTTTATCTTCGATATTCGAGGATTCGGTTCTCTGTCGGTCTCATATATAGTGTCTTCGTGAGGGGAAATTTCATTGGTTTCATGCCTGAAGAAGTTATTGTACGAGTATTATGAAATACGTGTTACGGTTTTGCCAACTGTTTAGTGAAAATCTCATAATGAAGTGGTACTTTCATGATTGATATCATAGATTTTATCAAGTATCAACCAAATTCATCACTCATCATTTAAACTGGAGGACGGTCAATAATCGTAACAAACGACAAATACTATTGAAATCAAATACGGAAAATTCCGAAACAGAACTATTTTTCTTTTTGTGAAGCGACACTTTCAACAGCAGGATTCGAACATGTACCTATCAGTACTCTTGTCCTTGTGTTAATTAGGGCTGCGTTTCTGATATTCTGGTGTTCTGATGAAGGCGCCTTTCCTTCGACATTACCCAACCGACCATGTTGTAGAAAGTTGCATGCGGGCTAGATGGAGGGCTATTGGTTAGAGATATGTTCATTTTGATTGCAGTCGAAAGAGAGAAATGGGCTGGAGTGGAGATCTTCAAGGCGTAGCAAGTCGGAGGGGCCGGCGCGGTGCGACGCCAATAGGGACGGAGAGCGAGAGCGGGAACGTCGAAGGGAATCGGACCCTGATATGGAAATAACGGTAAACAGAAACAACAAAATAAAGAAACATCTCATTCAGGCGACTAGTTTTCTTTTCACACTACTGCCGGCCGAAGACGGTAGACAATCTGCACATTATTAATTGTAACGAATGTTTGTTCCGAAAAAAAAATTATTAAAATGAATAATAGTATAGACAAAGTTGCTCCAAACCCGGAAATATCTCAGTAACGGTTTGAATTTTACGAGTTCCTCAAAGATCAAGTTACAGCCGAAAAGTTAAAAGGAGGTTATGTGGCGTCACACACAACTCAAGGCCGAGTCATAGGCGTGACATATCATTGGTTTCAGTTAACGATGATTTTTGCCACACCGAAAGTCTTCGTTTTTGTATGAAACGTAGATTTATATTGAAGGTTAGGATTCAAGTCTTTCTCCACAGTCATATCTCGCAATTAAACTCGCAGCACACCTTTCAATTCCAAACAAGCTATTACAGTCGCATTGAATTCGAATACATCCATTTGTGGGCCTCTATCCCACCACTATGACGTAACAGTTACATCGAAAAGACATTCAGTGGATCGCCTGGTGCATTAATATCATCATGTGAAAATAAACTCCGAAATACTTTAAGAGAAATTGTGACCTTCGGATAGGATTACATACACGGAATAACCTATAAGAAAATATAGCCTCAGCTGCTTGAGTACAAGGAATTTGTATATACAAGTAATGAATAACCGCTATCGACAACCTCTTACAACGAACGATGAGTGTGAAATGTCTCGACACTGTGTACGCCGTACAACTGTCTCTCAGAATATCAAGAAAAACACTGCCTTTATTTTCAAGAACCTCGTTCTCGTATTGAACGTAAAGAGTTGGTCCTCAAGTTTAGGACCAACTCTTCTTTCAGAATCATGCCTCGCATTAGAACTGTTCACTATAACCTCATTATATTTTCAATCGAAGTAACTCGCAGCAGTGTCTTACTCCAAACATGATACTGAAATCGCATTGTATTTATGGGAATCTAGTTTTGGGCCTTCTGCCCACCACAATGACATCAGAATGATAATGAAAAGACATTCAGGGGGCAGCCTTGTTCATAAATATCATCATCTAAAAATAGACGTTGAAAAATTTCCAGAAAGAAGTTATCACCTTGAAAAGTGTGCCTGAAGGTGACTTTGGGAGAAAATTCAATACACGGAATGACCTATAAGAAAATATAGCCCTATTTTTGCTTGACCTTGGGTACAGAGGTCTTCATGTATTATCAAACATGAGCACAAAGTATTTGTTCACACTCCCTTTATTTGCAAGTACGTCCTCGTTCAGATTGAACGCTTTGACAAAGCGGTCACTGAGCCATCGGTGTGTAAAATTCCAGCCGGTAGATGAACGGCAAAATATCTTGATACAAGTTTTGGAATGACCTCCAGGGGACCGTTCTGGCACAGGATCGAGAGGCTACTGAGCAGTGCTACCGCAACGTCAATTCAAAAAGTACCGAAATTTACAAGAAAATAGTACCCAAAATGTACCGCGCAAGCCTAGGCATGGTATCTGCGCATAAGTCATTTTAGACCAAATGCCAGTATTGCCAAACATATAATAATGTTATCCCTTCAAATTCGAAAAATATTTTTCGGAGAATCATTTTCCAGATCTGGGCCCAATCTTTGATTTTCAAATTCAAGAATTGGAATATTTCGAAGGTGATTGACAATGTTTCGTGGTAAATTTCATCAGTTCGGACTTCCATTGTCTAATATTGTATAAAGTGATTTGAAAAACCTGAAATAACCAATACAATTGAAAATTATAAAAATAGCTGAAAATAGCAAATATATCAAGCAGTTACTTGAAATGAATTTACAGTGGAAAAAAATACAAGTAAAAAATTGAACAATCAAAACAAAAAGAAAATTATCACAATTGAAAATTGAGTGATTTCAAGCCACGTTACTTCACGACGTTTCGATTGTTAGTATCCACAATCGTATTGAGGTGATGGCTACAATTTTCAATTATATTGGTTATCTCAGAGATTTCAAATCACTTTATACAATATTAAGCAATGGAATATTTCCATTTCCTTCTTTTGAACTGGAAGTGTCTCGACCCAATGCTATCAGATACCTAATAAAAAACAAAGGAATACATATTTTGAGTTTACTTTTAGTAAATTTTATTTTTACCTGTCCATATTTCTATTCATTTTGACAAAACAACAAAATCAATTCCTCAAAGGTGAGGTTTAAAGTTAAAACTGCTCTTCTGCTGATTGGCAGATGACAGAACCACAGTTCACAGACACGACACAGAACACATAATTAAACAATGCAGAGTTGTGAGGACAGCACGTAATTTTGACACAAGTACGGTATTTGATGATCTGGAACTTGAAACACGGAATTGCATTGTTGCCACACATATTGATGTTATTTTTTATTGTACTCAATGGGAGTCAACGTGAAAATGTAAAAAATTGAGACTATAGTATATAGTACTGAATAATCTACATGTTGATCCGGTTAGTACCTTCGTATCAAAATCATGGAATAGTACCGAATGCGGTACAATAGTACCTTAACGGCAGCACTGCTACTGAGTACTGAGATTTGCAGTACGCCCTTCTACCACTGAACCTCTTCACGAACGGAACGCTTCAATGCAGACATCTGCCCATTGTGACGTTCGAGTGTAGTAGTGGCCGGTGAGCGTTCGAAAACATGAGATTCGAATTACCAAAACGCTCAAGCTGAAACTGCACCCACACCTATATTAAGAAGCTATTCTAAAATATAGATGAAAATATTATGAACGGCAATGAAGTTACTGATAAAGTTCGCTCAGTTACAATATACTCTGATCGAACCGTCAAGCAGAGGAACTACTACAAACAATTAAAAATGAAACTGAACTCCCTTATTACTCAAAATGTATAAAATATATAAATGGTATCAAAAAATTGTCAGCAAACAGAATGTACAAAATGAGTCAAGAAACTAATCCGGAACTCCACTAAACTAGAATATAATTCAGACATAATATATTTGAATATTGAAAGTTTATCAGCGAGTGAAAGTCAACTAATAGCAAATGTTTGCTGTTACAATTCTGCAGTGATTCTGCTTAGTGCATCCAGAACAACAACTGATATGAAAGACTTTGAACGGAAATTAGTAATTATACACTTGTTACATGTAATTCACACTCTAGACACACGGGAGGTGTTATTTACATACAAAGAAAAATCCAATTTGTACATAATAAAACATTTATTCACAGAAACAATTATTGGTGTAAGTTCATCTTAATTACATATATTGTGGTATAAAGTGGGTAATTGGCTGTCTTCATCACTCGCCCAGTGCAAGTCATACTTCATTCTTGGATCATCTGGAGAACATTTGTGAGGAAATATTTTGCAAAAACCCTCGCACAGTGTTAGTTGCCGATTTCAATTTAAATTTTCCATCTAACGAATTTTATGTCAAAAAAGATATCTCAGAAAGTAACAACTTTCACAAGAATTACTAATAACAGTAAGACATTGATTGATTATATGTTAAATGATTGGGAAAACTATTTCGGATTAACCTAAACTCACGCACCACCTTTAAATATCTCAAATATGTTTATAGGGAAAGAGTGAATTACAGAAACAAACGAACAAAAACTGTTAGGAATTTGTTGTTAGACATTTATTCAACATTAATCTCAATTCGATAGATTGTAACGTTCCATTTAACAATTCAAATATGAACCAGATTCATAATAATATTGAAGAAAATTGTGAGAATCATCTGAATGAAATTACACCTTGAAAAACAATTACTTTTCACGAAAAAGATCTGCCTTGGTATGATGGTCAATTCAGAAGGTTAAGTAAAGAGAGAGATTCTGCTTACAAGTTACTTGACAAAAATGCTCATTATGTTAATTGGCAAAACTATAGGAACCAACGTTATGCTGCCATAAATATTATCAAGGAGAAGAAAAGTCAATTTTATATTGATCAGATTGACAGCAACAAACACAACCTACGTTGTGTGGAAAACTCTAACAAAATTAATCAATCCAAAACAGTTCATTGCTAATGGCATTCAATTTGAACAAAATTATCTATAAGTTATCATTAGAGAAAAACAGGAAGTGGCTACTTGTTTTAATTCATTTTTTGTAAAGAGTATTATAGGCATCATTTCTGACATTGAAGATATTGGATTCACCTGTCACATTGGTAACGTTGATGGAGAGGATTTCAGTAATTTTAAAATACTAACTTTCCAAGAATTGAAAGAAATTGTATCTAATTTAACAAACGAAGGATCACCAGTAGATACAGTATCGAGCAAAATTATAAAGGGTAGTTTTGAATTAATTGGACATGTGTGGTATCATTTTATGAATACTATGTTACAAAATGGAAGTTTTCCAGATGATTCAAAAACCAGTATCGTTACGCCTATAGAAAAAGTTTCTAACATAAAAAATCTGATGAATACTGGTCAATTAACACTCAACCCTGTGCTGAAAATCTGTTGGAATCACTAGTGTATCAACCACTGTTGAAATATTTTGATAAAATGAACATATTCTTCACAAATAAATATGATTTTAGATCCAGCCATTCATGCGAATCCGCAGTACAGCTCACGTTTATTGAATGGAAGAATGAAATGAGTAAAGGCATGTTCATGGTAGCGGTATTTTCAGATCTTAAACGTGAGTTTGGAACGGTTAATCGTGTTATCTTAATCGAATGATTTAAAAATTGGTATGAAAGGAAAAGTACTTGATTGGATTGGAACAGCGATTACGTCACAGGAAGGAAGCAGGTAACCAAAATTGATGAGTATAATTCAATAGCAATAAGCGTAGACTATAGGGTCCCGCAGGGAAGTATTCTAGGACCATTACTATTCCTATTCTACATCAATGATATCAGCAAATGTGATGAATGTGATAATGCTGATGATGCTCTAGTATCGGTTAATGATAAAGATGTAGATGAAGCTATTCAAAAAAAAAGGATTGAATAATATTGCTACATATTTAAAAACTGATGAATTGAAACAGAATATTAACAAACAAAGGATATTATTTTTACTACACCGTTCAAGTACAGAGTATTAGATTCAAACCAATTTGAATCAAAGACAGAGAATGACACAATTGAGCTTATTACTGTTTATTCTAATTAGGATTTATGTTGGACAAGCATTTATCGCTGAATAACCATTCTTATTACACAAAGAAAGAAGTTTTTTGGAAAATTTCGAGGATTTCCCCACAAAAGAACTCCACCGTGATGGCTTGTCCCGGTTGCAGTAGGGCATAGTAGATCACACCACCGCTGACTACCATACTGTGACCATGATATTTTTTGTGAGTTTTCGCCTTTGACAAGTTCCTGGGTGGCTCATCGGTTTTCAATCATTGTCTTGAACGTCTTCTATTGTCGTAGATGATCCATATTTCATCACACGTGACGATCCGATCCAATAAAAAATCGTTTTGATTGTGCAAAATCAAGAAAGAACAAACTTTCGAACGTAACAATTCTTGTCGATTGTTCGAGTTGTGTGTCACCCACTTCTCGAGCTTTTTGACCTTTCCAATACGTTTTGAACCATCAAAAAACCGTATGGAAAATGACACCATCCCTCGCGTCGTTTGTGATGGGTCAGTCTCAGTAGGAGATAACAGCCAGTTTCGGGCCTCCCCTCGCCGCTATGATGTCATCAATAACTTTGATTCCGACTGACGTCACTGACATTGTCCTTCAGTTGTACTCTGTATGAGTTTGTACAGAGTGAACACACGTCTGCATACCACGAAGATCCCCCGACTGATGAGCGGTCCTTCCTCAATAAGTTGGATGATACCTCTTGAGGTGGAGGGTGCACACGTCTGTACTTCATGGAGTTCCGACGTCCACTGCCTGCTCGTATCGCCGCGTATCGCATCGAGTTGGAATTGGTGGTGGAGTTATCTGGTACGTCAAGTGGCTCTAGTGGGTGACAGCTTCACTAGCGATATGTGCTCCTTTGGAAACGTGAATAGATTCATAGTGGGGGTAGTTTTCTAATATAAGAGAAATGAATACGTACGGAATGAAATCATTGGAAGAATATATCTATAGCAGTAGGCAATTGATAGTTATTCAGTGCAGAACCAACGACGGTGAGTGTATTTGATTTTGTTAAAAATTGTTCATATATTCCAATAATATTTTCATCATGTCCGTTTCAAAAGTTGACAAACATAAAATCAATTGTGTGATCATACATGGGGTGGAGGTACTACAGCTCTTATCATACTATATAATTTAAAATATGGCATTTGATTCCATTCGGGTTGATAAATCGATTTTATTGATTTTACATTATGTGAGCAATTCACTGATGATGATTTAACTTGTATCAATTCATCGGATGGTGCATATATGCTAGCATACTTAGGTCAGAGTCTAGAAAGTTTTGCCGGCATGAAAACACGTACTATGGTAAAATTTGATATAACTGAAATAATCATTTATAGTAAGTTAATTTGCTATTCATTCTATTTATATATAAGATGATTCATTTGTTAATTGTGAAGAAAAATATAAACATCTTCACAAATCATTCGACGCATTCACTTCATGAATAAGAAGAAGATACAATTTTATGTGAGTATAAGTTATAAAAAGTTCATGGTAAATTTAATGATTTTATCTCATTTGATTTCAGTTCAATCATTCAAAGATGTGGATGCAGTATGCAAGTCAAAATTGGACCAATGCCAAGGATCTTGATTCATTCATCGAAAGATTGTCAGCTGAACTGAAGGTATCGAGTGAGGATGCTTAGCATGCAAGTATTTATATGAGCTTGTGATACGACGAAGAAAGTATCCAATTTTGTCTTCATGATACTGAGAACCACAGAAATGACGTGGATATTCGTGACAGATTTTGGATTGAATTTTGGAATTGAATCAATTTTGTGAGCTAATGATAGAATTGTATCTGGAGAGATTCCTGGATCGTCTTCGACTATACTCATCAGGATGCACGATTCAGGAGTTCCTATTCAATGATGGAAATCGTGAGGAATTTGAAGACAGTGAATTGTAAATAGTATCACATAAAACAACTTCGTATCATTTCCATATTTCATTTATCCAGTATCCATTATACATACATGAAGAAAATTTCACAAAACAAAGCATGATGTAAATTAGGTGAAAAAACAATAAAATGCAAAAAAAATTGAGTGCAGGAGAAACACAAGCAGAGATATAATAGTATCAATAATGTAATGAGTGTCAATATCTGCTGTGAGCTGTGCCATCCAGTGCGTTGTATGTCAGAAATGTATCATGCAAACTGAGCGCATATACATTGGTGTTATCTGAAAACTTCCTGGTTCAAAACTCGAACTCCATATCGATAGTTGATGATTCTGTTGCATTTGGTTGTGATCAATCGATGATGAATAGTGGATCCTTTCAAAATTGTTTGATCATATTCATCATAATAACTTTGTTGAAAGTTTTCAGAAGCACAGTAGCTGAGGAATCAAGTTTTTTATCAAATTCTAAATTTCAACGCTCATGTGA
>WOGR01010835.1:0-10772 GCA_015342045.1 Leptinotarsa lineolata
GCGGCTCGAGATAACAAAAAAACCCGTATCATTCGAAAGGATGGCTACGTTTCGATTCATATGCGTTGAACCTTTTTCTTATTATTTTTTATCTTTTTGGTGTTTACCTACTATAGTTTTGATTATCTGCGGAGGTTTTGTATATAGTATCGGTTTTGGGTAATCGCAAATACTATTTTAATTCAAAAATATCATTCATCGATTCAGCTGAATTATTGATTATGAATCTTCCCCACCTTTATATCAAAATGAGAATTGGAAAGAAGAAGAAACTGATCTCTCAACTTTTAAATTGGTATTTTTTTATTCAAAAGCACCGCTCGTGACGCTGTTTTGCGATTTGTCATGGTAGCAGAAAAAATCTCAAGTAGGCTATCCTTTCGTGTGTGTGCGATCATATATCATGAGGAATGAGCCAATCAAGTTAAGGTGTTAAATGTCACCTTTCACCTCACTGACATTTTTAGAGAAAACAGTTAAATGTTAAATGGACTTACACATATCACACAAAATAAGGATCTAGTCCATCGCTGTGTTCTACTTTCAAACTGTTATATTCTTTATTCGTAAGGATAGATTCAAAATTCACTGTATGGTGTTTTCGTGTGTATAAAGACAAAGAGTGCTAGAAAGGTATATTTGGTTGATCACCTGTTTTCTACACATTCCATCACGATTTCAAATAATCGTACTTATTACTCATAATATTCTGAACAGGTAACAATGTGGATGCCCACCCATGTACAAGTCACTGGTATGTACTGACAATTAATTTATACACTCTTCTTACCAAAACATTCTTAAATGTTTTCATAATATTTTTAATTTGAATGTTTGTTTTAGTTCAAAAAGCAGAGGGACTTCTCGTCAAAGGTAAAAACAACACCAACGATTGTTTTGTTACGATTGCCTTGGGAAAAACAAAATATCAAACATCGGTCAAAGAGAAGTCTCCCCAACAAGTAGAATGGCATGAAGAATGTGAATTGTGAGTTATTCTTCAAATGTTTTATTTTTTGAAAGGAGAGTTTCAAATATCATCTGCTTGAAGTTCAAAGATTCATTACAACTCTCAATCTTTTATGCTTATTTACCTCTGTAGAATGAATCAGTTATGTTGGTGCAAGTTCTCAGCCTTTCCTGACTTGTATGGTTATAGGTATGATGATGTAACAAAATTTATTATCTTTCTTTTCAAAATAAACCAAATAATTGTTGTTAATATTTACATTAGTGCATATAAAGTTCTGTCTTATCTCCTGCCAGTATATAAAACAGGAAGGATCAAATATAAATAAAGTATGTTTTTAATTTGTCTGAAATCATGTACAGAAATTGAAAACCTTGTAATGACATTAATATCATTAATTGTTGTTCATTTAGGGAAAAATTGCTGATTTGAATACTATAATATTATGAAATATTGTCAATCTATAGTTTCAGGTATAGGATGACATTAAGTAGTAATTATATGATGAAATTGGCCGATTCAAATCTATAACTCATTCAAGAAACACATCATTGTGATATTTTCACAAAAACGTGTTTTTGTAAAACTGTTTGGTAAAAATCTCACGATAAAGTGTTTTTTGAATATATCATTTGTTAATTCGATCTATTGAAAACTCTTTTCCCTCTTCAGAACAAAATGCAGTCTCTCAACACTAGTTTAGCTAACCAAGTTGGCGTCTTCAGGAGATAGCTAAGATAGTCTTAGTCATCTCCTGATGATGCTAACTTGGTTAGTGAAACGTGCTTCGATAGACAGCATTCTGTTCTGATGAGGGAAAAGTGTTGTCAATACATTGATTTCATACAGGAGGTTCCAAATACTACTTATCACATTATTTCCATGATTATTGGAAGGTTGTGTTAAAAGAGGTATAATAAAAATAACTGTGAATGAAGATAATGAGCATGCATCCTGCTTACTTTCTTTTTTAGTAACATTTAACATTTACCTAAATATTGACATAATTGAATGCTCCATATGCATGAGTAATCTAATTGTATCTATTTGAAACTCTAAGGATCTTTGACCTTTCAATGGTGACAAATCGCTCTATTTATAAACTGAAAGTTGTTATACCAGAATATTTATGAACATTGTTATCAATTTAAAATAGAGCATTCTCCATATTTCCATTTCCATATGTTTTTGATAAAATTTTGCTACAACTATTTTCCAGATCAATTTAAATACATATATGAATACTGTGAAGTAATTATACTATATCATCACTTATTCATTCTTTTTTCTCTGCCATTGAATTCGTGAACACTAAATAACCATTTTGCGAATTTGATTTAAGAACAATTGATTTCAAACATTCAATTTATATTGTTGCGAAAAAGAATAATTTCAATAATTGAGTAACAATATAGTTATGTGGTTAATTTTAATTACTATTCAGTTTAAAAAGTGAAATCTTGCATATTGAATAGACATATCTATAAAAAGTGTTTTAAAAGAAAAGTACATCAGAAAAATTTTTTAGGTCACTTGTTTGTTTTTGTTGCAGACAAATTCTTAGCCTTCGTGCTATGCAAATTTTTGAATTTTAACGCCCATCACTGTGCTCTTTCACAATGGAACAATTGATGGTGGGAAAGTGAGAATATTAATTTACCTGCCATGAAAGATGCGTTAATATAATTTCTGTCTGAATGAATATTTCCCACTCAGTAATAATAAAAACGTTTATTTCTATTAGATATACAATATGAATAAGACTTGTAAAAATTATTGAAATGTGAATATACGTTCATTAAAAAATTAGACCATAAAAACTGATTTGATGTACAAAATATTGTATATTTGAAATTATTCATGCTACAAATTTCGCCATAAAAGGTAAGACCTTGTTATTTCTTAGCTCGCAGAAGTTATGACAGTTGCTGTTCACAGGAGAACTACAGCTTTTTATCAGAAAAGCCCATTGTATGAATTCAACACATTTTTTTCTGAACTTCAATTAGTTTATATCATCATTATGAGTACTTAAAACCTACTTCTAAAGAAGAAATTTTCGAAATAAAAATGGGTAAAGTGTGAGATTTCCACTTGTGTGTATTGTGAAGCCCGAAGATGCTATCGTGTAGCGAAACACGTGTTGCGGTGGAAATCTCACATTAAAGTGTGTTTTTTGAATACGTTATAATGGATTTTCGTCAGTGGCGTAGCGTGCCTTGGCGGGGCACCGTATAAAAAAACTTATTTGGGGGCCCTCAGGAAGGCTAAAGATTTCCCCCCAAAAAAAATTATAAAATACAAGAAATATTTATTCATCGTACATAATAGGCATGTCACCTTACCTTGAATTTAATAAAATACTGACATAAATGTGAAAATATCTTTAATAATTTGTCAAAATCGTTTATTTTTATTAAAATCGAGTGTAAAATAACAAAGTTAGTTATAGCCTTAGAAAGTTTACTTTTATTGGTTTTCTATCCCTTTCTGGAAAAACGGATTATGACGTCACGATCACATATCCTCATACAAAATGAAAACAATTGAAAAGTGCACAAGATTTATATGGATTTATATAATAGTGACGTCATCACTCTAATAATAGCAGTTTCTTTCTAACGGTGATTTAAAACGTCCATATCTTCGTTATCTTTAAAGATATTGAAACAATACTGTCTCATTTTAGTTATGCAAAATAGCTTTAAATTTTGGTAATAAAAAAAAGTAGTCATCTAGCCTATTATACCTATGTATCACTATTTAACAAAAACATAAGAAACAATTCAAATGAAATGTCCACTCTCCTTGCCTTTTTTTCAGCAAACAGATTTATTAAATCATTTATATTTGATGATGACTTAAATTTTTCTAAAGTTTCTGCCTCTATAGACAATAGTGACAGGTCTGAGAGGCGTTCCTGTTCCATTCAAGTCCTTAAGTAATTTTTTATAAGTTTTAATTTAAAAAACTTCTTTCAGCAGTTGCTGTTGTAACCGAAAGGGTCATAAATAAAAAATATGCTGTTATTACCTGGAAAACTGGATGAAAGACTATTGAATTCTATGAGTAATAATTGAATTAGTTCCTTAATTGAGTGAATTTTTTGAATTTCTGATTTTAAGCATGTTCAAAGAGTCTTGAATTGGTCATAAAGGTTAACTGAGATGTCATTACCGTATTTAGCAGATAGTTTTCTGGAACCGTTTAATAACTCTTCGTTTGAGGAAGACAGGAGTTTCTGCGGTTGTATTATTTCGAACATACTATTCAGGTTGCGAAGGCTCTGAAATCTTTGTTTAGTTTGTGAAATTAATATATCTGAACAGCAATAGTAAACATTGACTTCGAAATAAGATTCCGGGTCTGAAATTCTCTCATCTTGTGACAACTCGTCAAAAAACCGTTTCCTTATTTTTCTTCTTTTATTTATAAAACCAGTTGACACATTCCACTCTTTTACTAAATTTTTAGCCTCCTTAAGTAAAGTATTGAAAGAATTTTCATTCCTTAAATCGCACAGTTACTAGTTTTTTGTAAGTCATTATTTTCATACTGGAGAGCTTTAGAAACAGGGTTAATGATTTCAAATAGTAAAGAAAAAAATATGACAAGCACTAGGAAATCATAACTTTCTAAAATGTTTATTATATTTTTACATTCTTCACGTTCATCTTTTTTATTCGAAATTAAATTTAGTTGGTACAAAGTTTTCATGATTAATAAATAATTTTTCTTTACCGCTAATAAAGCGTCGTTCCTTGAAGACCATCTGGTAGGACATACCTTTTTAAGGGTAATTAAATATTTTTCAGATGAATCGTCACTTAACATTACCCAGCGTTTTATACTATTGCCAAAAAAGTATATATTAATTCTAGATTATCGAAAAAAGTCGACACTTCACGAATATTTTTCGCAGCATCGTTTAAAACTAAATTTAATGTGTGCACAGCACAATGAACATAATCGGCATTCGGAGCATGCTCTTTTATTAGGGTTTGTAACCCTCCATAAACACCCGATATAACATTTGCTCTATCGTAACCCTGTCCTCTACATTTATTCAAATCAATTCCATTATCTTCAATCGTATTTAAAATTTCAGTTTTGAGGCCTTCAGCACTGCAATCAGATACTGCAGTAAACCCCAAAAAGGACTCACAGATTTTTAATTCTTTAGGCACATTATCATCATTTTCTGTAATCGAGATGTATCTAAAAACTACAGAAAGTGGTTTCAGAAGAAGTTCTTTTAAAGTTGCATCATAATTAGATAGCAAACGTATAAATGCAATAAAATTTCCAGAATTAGAATCATGGCTTCTTAAAGGCAGATTACAAGATGCTAAAGTAATTATTCCATTGAATTCTTCATAATAACTTTCAAAAGCGGTGATAGTTCTACGTTCACTGCTCACTGTCAACAGTATTTTGCACGATCGCACACTGAGTCATGTCCAAAATACGGCTAGCGGATAGTGCTGTATTATAGAGTGAGGAGAAAGGAAAGCCAGACATACTGACGCTGTTATGCGTTACGTTATCAAGCGGTTTGCCCCCCTCCCACAAGAAGTTATCACTTCAAAATTGCAGATCAGAATTGCTTCGAAGTTTGGAAAAAATACTTTCACGACTGTATTATATCTGAGTGGAACCACTTTAAAGGAGACAAAATAGGAACTGATGAATAAATATGTATTTTTGAGAAAAATAGAAGATCACCTTATTTTTCGTACAGCGTATGTTATTTTGAACATCTGAACATTTTCAAAATATTCCCGGAGCGTCAATTAATTTTTTTTCTGATGATTCATGATTTGTATGACTTTTTTAACATTTTATGTATTTATAAACATGACACCCTTTGTCAACGAAATGTATTATATTTTAGAAAATAAAGAATATTGTGTACTTAAAATATATACTAATCCTTTGTTGACTCATAACCGAAAAGCTTTTTCTTTCGTCTATACCTAGAAGCTTTGAGTTTTATTTAATCCAGTCCAATTTTTTTCCCACTATCAAATGGTCCACTGCAACATCTAAATCAATCTCCAAACTCTGTCACACTTTGCTTATGCAGTGAATTTCATCAAGGATATCATACCAGACTATCAATACAATTATATATTCATAGATTATAGATTTCGTTTTCCATGGATGAGGCATTCACTGATGCAAATTCTGTGTTTTTTCGCGTGAGTATGACAGAGCATTACAAACATTGCTCAGTTGATAGTTGACTCTACTTTCCCATCTAGTTTCTGATAGAAACATCACAGAAATGACCACATTTTCTTTGAGTATAGACCATTTTTGACTAGAGTTTAAAAAAAACATTCCAACTTAGAATTGTGAATGGGTCATCTGTCTAATGTTATGCATACTGGGATACGCACATTACTAGATATCAGAGTCTGAATAAGATATATTAAATTAAATGTATTGAGAAAATAATTGAGAAAGTGAAGGAGAATTCCATGAGATTCGCCCAAAATTGTAAGATTGGGTTACTTCTTAGTATATTCCGAAATTGAAAGTAATCCTTCATCAGGAGGGTTGGGTTGTTCAAAGCAGTAGACATGTCATTTCGTTTTCATTATTCCATCCAGTCGTTCCGGATGCAATAATTGATAACTGATGCGTAGAAAATTTCAATTTTTTTTAAAGACAATTCAAATGCTATTTGAAGATCTATCAATTTCCTTCCACATGAAAAAATATACATACATCAATGTACAAATATTTTATTTTCAAAAAATCAAAAGGCTATGTTACAAATCTAAAATCCCACCGTACTTTTTTGTGGTTCGAAATGCCATCAGATGCAGCGAGTATGTACCTTTCGAGAAAAAACCAAAATAGATCTTTGACTCCGTTCAGGACTCTTTGAAATGTTTGAGTGAACGTCTGGGAGTTTTACAACCTACTTGAACAGGGTGAGAACTTTATTCGTCAACAGTTCATGGCTGACATAAATTATTGGGCCATCGTCCTGCCCGAAGGTGTCCAATCCTGATTCCCTTGTGCGTTGTATCGTTGCTGACAACTGGTCACTGAACATATCTACCTCCAGCATCGTCTGTTTTGGAATACCAAGTCTCTTTCTGGCTACGAAGTGAATTGGTGAGATAGATGACTACCTGTAGTCGTCGTCGTTCCCATATTTTTGTCCCACCTCATCGAAGAGTGCTCGAAACTTCTTGGATTATCTTGTCATCGACATAAGGAGTCATGGTGAATCTGACGGCAGTCTTCCTGTGCTGATGTAGCTCTGTCTGTGGAGACCATTGATAGGAGCTGTGCACATTGTGTGATTTCATTACGTAACAACTCATCCACTCACTTAGTCGGCTCCGTCAGCAGAAAGCAATCTGACATTTGGGGAGCGTCAGTCCTTAAATCCGTTCAGGACCCGTTGAAATGTTTTAGAGTTTTGGAATACGAAGTCTTTCGATGAGAAAGCTGCCTCCCTATATTCGTTATCTTGCTCTATGAGTTCCAAATTGATGGATTCTCCACATGTGGCCAAACTACCTTCAGTATCGTGTTTTGGGATATGGAGTCTTTTCCTGGCTGAGAAGCAAATCGATGGGATAGTTGTCTCCCCAAATTCTTTGCCTCGCTCTATAAGTTACAAAATGATGACTTCTCCACATGTAGACAAACTACCTCCAGAATCGTCTGTTTTGGAATACGAAGTCTCTTCCTGGCTAGGGAGCAAATCGATGAGATAGTTGCCTTCCTATATTCGTTATCTTGTTCTATTAGTTAAAAAATACTGAGTCCTCCACATGTGACCTAACTACCCTTGACTAGAAAGAATGTGGATGAGATAGCTGCCACCCTATATTCGTCATCTTGCTCCATGAGTTCCAAAATATGAGTCCTCCACATGTGATCAAACTACCTCCAGTAACGTCTATTTTGGAATACGGAGTCTTTTCTTGACTAGAAAGTATATCAATGGGATAGCTGCCTTCCTATATTCCCTATCTTGTTCTATGAGTTATTCGACTTTTGTTATTTGTTATGTTATTCGTATTCTATTATATTATCGAAAAATAGAACTAGCACGATTTGTATCACTGAACCTACGCTAATAACCCTACATACGAATTCTTCCACTGGCCAGAAAGCATGTCGATGAGATAGTTGCCACCCTATATTCCTTATCTTGCTCTATGAGTTCCGAAATAATGAGTCCTCCACATGTGGCCAAACTACTTTCAGTA
The DNA here is from genome assembly GCA_015342045.1 of Leptinotarsa lineolata. Classification (NCBI taxonomy): domain Eukaryota; kingdom Metazoa; phylum Arthropoda; class Insecta; order Coleoptera; family Chrysomelidae; genus Leptinotarsa; species Leptinotarsa lineolata. The sequence goes on from WOGR01010835.1 coordinate 8,209, forward strand.
TCATCTGTTTTGGAATAAGAATTTTCCCCCTGGCATTTTTATCAGAAACGTTGAGCAGTTTTCTCCTTCGATATTGTTCATTTTGGAACAAATTTCGTGACTGTTGAAGCTGGAAAAGTGTTACATTTCGATGATTGCCTTCAGAAAATCCTTTCCCCAAATTTTCAGCGATATGAATTAACTAAAAGTTTTCTTGCTTTTGATGGAGTCCACGATATTGTGATATGAATATACATTTTATTATTTTATTTTGCAGTCTCTTGAGATTATGTCGAACAGAAATATATACATTTTAGATATTTCAACCGAATGAAATTTCTAACCCTAAATATTCAACATCCCAATATGAGTATTCTAACAGAGACTTTCATTAATGTTTAGTCCTAAAAATTTCGTATTTTGAAAATATTTGACAATTTTTTTGTTAAAAGCCAAATTCTCATTATTTGTGATTTTGTTCTTAGTTATCAATACCTAAAAAGACTTTTCATAATGCAAACTCAATTTATTATAATTTAACCAAAAATTTAGCGAAATGATGTCATCAATCATGTTATTGTAAATTTCTTCAGTATCACTAGCAAAATAAAGTAAAGTATAACCCAATATTTTTTTCCAACAATAAATCTGAAGCAGATTTAATGTAATCCAAAAATAAAACTGGACCCAAAATAGACCCTTGTGAAACACTACAAGTGATAGTTTTCAATCAAGTGGTATTTTTCCCGAAACTCTTACTGTTTTCTGTTAGATAAATAATTTTCAAACCATCTATAAAAAATCCCTCGAATACCAATGCTATTCAATTTTTCCAACTGCGTCAAGTGCCTCTCGCAATTCCAGAGATAATAGATCACATCTCATATCCCTATCTAATTGATGTTGAATATCAGAAATAACATCCACTACTGCAGATATCTTCAAGAGGAAGATTCAACAGAATCTTCCTCTTGAAGATGATCACTCGGTGATCGAAACACGTAACGTGGTGTTAAAAATAACGGTTTGGTGTTGGGAGAAAACTCCAGTAAGATTCGAGAAATTCAGCCAAGACTGGAGGGATATCAGCAGACAATTTTTTGCAATACAGGTGAAATGATCACAAAATAGTTTGGATATCTGGTCAGGATCTTCTGTCTTTTCATCATCTTCAGTGATGATTGCTTGTACGATGTTAGATTCACTGTTTTCATTTTATAAAAGTTTGTTGATGGATCTTCACATCCATTTGAGAGTTATAGTGGAACGTATCTCTTGTTTTTACCATTCCACTTATTTTTTCTGTTAACCAAAAATTTTGATTTTTCTCGAAAACGCACATTTTCTGAATATTTCCCGGAGATTGTCATGAAATCGATCTACGCAATCTTGAGTGTAATAGATATTTATAAAAAAAATATTCAGTTCTTTTTTACAGAAAGTAAGTGAGCATACTTGAAGACTGTCTAGAGTATCATTCATCGCAGTAGGCAGAAGCTTTGTATATAAACAAAGATGATAGACACTGCTTTGCACTGACGAGTGGCCAAACAGCCCGAAACCGGTCTGCAAGTGTGTTCCGATAATTGAAAATCGATTCCGTTCAGTTGTATCACCAACAACATATGCAGGAATAACGTCAGTGAAGTATCCTGCACTGACACCTGTCGAATATAATCCAACGTCCTTCGTGATATTAGCCAGGGGAATAGTTGTTTTCTGATAGGTGTCAATCCATAAACCTACTGTGTAGGTGAATTGAGACTGGCCGGAACAGATCGTTCTTTCAGGAAATTTGGTTCAACTTTATGTTTCTGCAAATCTATATACATTTTTAATTCCATACTTCATTTTCTTGCGATTAATAGGAACTGTTTCAATGATTTGTAACTGATGGTCACTTAGATTGGAATTGATTATTGAAATACTAGTACTCTGGTTAGAATTTGTTGAGACATAATCTTCAAGTGTTTCAGTTTCATTAGTTGTTTCTCGAGTTGAAATCGTACTGTTATGTATTTACACATCATTTTTCACTAATTTTTTCGGCCGCAGAATTTTTCTTGGGGTTATCAATGTTGAAATTACCAAATACATAAACATTGTTATTTCCCACTATGAAAAGCAGACATTGATTTCGTTTGGTCGGTACCATCAACAGATATACCGGTTTCGGGGTACTTGCCCCATCATCAGTACCGGTCATGGTCACTTCAGAACGAAATAAATCGTCTGGAATTTGTGGAAAAAAACTTGCAAGAAATCTTCTGAATCGAAAACGTCGCTTAGATGCCTGATGGTTTATCTTCAGCTCTTTGCGCGGCATTGGCTGGGTTAGTTGTTGTTTTTCCGTCGGGTATCTACCACATGTACCTACAAAATCGTAGGTCTAACTGAGGGGCAAGGAGTAAGGTGTTCTTCACCTGAACCTGGAGTATGTCATATGCACCTCTTCGGACGTTTGTTTATTATTTCAAATCAAAATCCTAGTTTCTAAATCCAATTCTAAAGAGGTTTGTCACAGCAGCTCACGTTATGGCCGGAAGTATTCCATTTCTTCATCATGATTTCAATTGTAGGAATCT
>WOGR01010836.1:0-10772 GCA_015342045.1 Leptinotarsa lineolata
CTTGCGTAATATTGTTTATTTCTGTTCGAATTTTCACTTGTACATCTTCAATAGTTGCTGGTTTCGTTTGATAAATAACATCTCTACCCAAGACATTCAATATTTTTTGCTCGTAGATGAGAAGATTGGAAACAGTCAACTTATTTCGAGAAAAGCCATGTTGGTTATTGATCAATCTCTCCCTACATGAAAAGTTAAGTTGATCTAAAATTATACTGTCAAGTAATTTTGGAATAGATGACTAGCTGCACACACTTCGATAATTTTGTATATTTTCCTTGTCACCCGATTTTAAAATTGGAATAATAAAGCTGTGTTTCCAACAATAAACTGCCTGATCTAAGGAATTCTTGAAAAGAAGGTACAGAGGATGAGTAATGGAGTATATACAATTTTTTAAGAAAATATTTGGATATTGGAACTTGGTAGGATATTTGAATATCCTACGAAGTTTCGCAAAATTGTCTAAACTAGCCAAGTGTAATTACCAGTTTTCTATAATAATGGATAACTACAAGGTAGATTAATCAACCCAATCAAGCTCTAGGTATGTCTGTCTGTGTTATTAATGACTTGTTTATTTTGTGGAAATTCATGATCACGTTAATAAGATGAATGAAAACACTTTTTTGTCTTATTTCCACTACCTTCATTTATTCTTACGACCGTTTTCGTGGTTTAGCCCATTATCAAGTAAAACTAACTTACTAACTTTTTGTTGTGTGCACACGAATTATATAGGGTTACAGGTAGTCTGGGAGGCTAGGTACTGATTGGATAGGGTAACAACTATGAAATTATAGAGATTATCAGGTTTGCCAAATTCATAAATTCAAGAGTGGAGACATACATACATCGATTTGCTCATTTAGGAATATATATTTCGGATTTTTTATTGATTTATTAGTTTCCATGGCTTCCAACATATTCATTCTCTTTCCTTTATCACATGTGTTTAGAATTTTGAGATTATCTTTACTTATTTTGTGTTTTGTTTCTTGAAGATGTTCATACATTGTAGATTTTTTTCCAAACAGACGTGTTCACGAAGCCTTACGTTCTTAGATATTTTAAAAGCGTTGGACTCATTGAACCACGAGGAAAAAATGTCCAAAGGTACTGGGTCTATTCGAACTCTCCACTGCAACCCGCAAGTCGTCCAAACAAGAACGGCAAACCAGCTTCCCAACGAAATTGATTTTCCTATTTGATGAGCATTTTTTCCAAATAGATGACAAGAGTAAAACTCCCAAACAGAGACGGCACGCACTATCTTCTTACAGCCCAAGTCTCCGCATATGATGATTCAAGGGACAGCCTTCTAGACAACGTAGGTCATTCCTGCTGTAGCCTGTTTGGTATAATTCTTCTAAGCATGTATAAATGATTCGAAATGGGCCAATTCTAAATAGTTTCTGTCAGAAGTCTGAAACTCTTCCTGTAGTTCAGATGTTCAGTGTTCGTTTGGCAAAGCCCAAAGCGATATCAATGACAGGTTTTGGTCCGATGAAACCAGCCTAATTAATTTTCAAAACAGTATGGCCAGGAATCCAAACCATATACAATTTGTTGAGTTTTCCTGTTCAGGGATAGTTTTCTTGCAGTTCACTACTAAATCAGATGTTGCTCGGTGAGCTCCGAATGCTTTCATACGTAAATTTTTACTTAAAATATGGTCGCATAGGTACACAGGCAAGTTTATATCTCGGTTCTGAGTCTGCAACTTTATACCCCTGCACCAGAACCTGAAGGTGGTTTTGATCCATCTGTGAAATAAAGGCTATCTTATCTCAGTATTTCTCCTACCAGAGGATTCGAACATCTCTTATTGGGATAAGGACTGTATAAAGCATTCCGTAGTTGACTGTTGGAGGCATTAGGTCAGTGGTTATTTCACTGACACTTTCAGTGTCAGATAGTAGTGCGCTGCTTTCCGCATGAACCTGTTCTATTCAATTGACAATAGGCACAATTCAGTATGTTGTCCATCACTCTCCAGAAAGTTGTGGAGAGGAGGATTGGCCGATAACTATGTGGTGGACCAGTTATAGCCAGGCCAGTCTGTTTGTACACCAAAAAGCTTCGCCTGAACTGTGTGCTGTAAATTAATTGCCTGGTGAGCGAAGCCAGGTGATTGCTTGGTGGCTTCGCTCAGCAAGCAATTTCTCCGTATGTGATCATTGGTATGGCATTCCTCACATATATCCAATGGATTTTTTGAGGTCTGAGCTCCAAGGTTTTTCAGTTTTTTATCAATGATAATACCTGGATATTTAACCTCTGCTGCAAATGGAGTAACCGTGTCATAGAGAGAAAGTGGAGTAAAATCAACTATATGATGGAATTGGCCGATACTTCATGAAAATCCATAACTAACTTATTCAAAAAACACTTTATTGTGAGATTTTCATTAAACAGTATTACAAAAACGCAACAATGTGTTTCGCCATACAATGGCTTCTTCTGGCATGTCTTCACTACCTAACTAACTTAATTATAAACAATGCTTTATATAACTTTATAATTTGAAGTACCTACATTCCAAGTATCTGAGATATACCCGATCATTTGATATTTCATACGTACCTAAGTTTGTAATGAATTACCTGAGCTTATGTACCAGTTTCCACATTTGAAAATATATTTATTAACGGGGAGTTATTTAATTCTAATTGACTGTTCAGTAAAATACCTGAATTTTCGAATCTATTGATTTCTAAACATTCTAGAAGACTGAGTTTCAAACTTTTCCCTTCCAAATGTAACACGTCATATTCATTTCAGCAGTTCGGACTTCCATTGTCTAAAATTTATAAAATGATTTGAAATCCCTGAAATAAACAATACAATTGAAATTCAAAAGAAAAGCTAAAAATGGCAAATATATTAAGCAAAAAACTTGAAAAGAATTCACAGTGAAATAAAATACGAGTGAAAAAAAATGAATAAATAAAATAAAATAAATTAAATAATTAAAAGTTGAGTGATTTCAAACCACGTTACTTCACGACGTTTCGATTGTTAGTATCTACAATCGTCTTCGGGTGATGACTGGGTCATCACCCAGGGATTTCAAATCATTTTATAAATTTTAGACAATGGAAGTCCGAACTGCTGAAATTCACCACGAAACATTGTCATTCACCTTTAAACATATAGTGTCTGATTTATCACAAAATGAAATGAACTATAAATCTATATTATAATGAAAATATCTACATAATGAAAAATTATTGACCTGCAAAGAAAGAATCAAAATCAAAATTGAAAATAATCAATCACTATATTGTCGAGGAAGAGATTGAAAGGGTTTTTTATTTAGTTGTCAGTTGAAATAACAAAAATATATAAATTTTTTGAAATGCAACAATGATACGTAACAAAAAAGTATTTACAATTATTATTTGCCCAGAGGGCGGCTTGAATTTCACTACATACGTTAAAGTATGTAGTAAAAGTCTATAAAACTAGCGTGCGAACAAAGAATCTCCTGATGTTTTTCGCAATGATTATATTATTTATATTCAACATTCCAAACGGATAGGTACAATTTTTTTTTGAATAACTGAGGTGAATAGAAAAAGATCATATCGATTGTAGGTCGTAGAAAATAATCATTGAGAAAGGACACCGAACCTTATTCAGGTTAGTATATCGGGGAATCGTTTTTTATACGACAGTATTTATTTTGATTTAATGTTCTCTCTAACAAAAGTTCATGAAATTTTCTCTTGGTAATTGTGATTGTTTTGTGGAATCATTTCAGTTTTGACAAATGTAAACGGATTGAGTATTCGATTTTTTATCATTTAATCAAGTTATTTTGGACGGTAAACATTAAACGAAGATTAAAATGAAAAAGTGAATTTGCGGTTTTCAGACATAAATGACAGAAAAACTGGAATGGAAAAAAAATAATACTTTATTCTTCAGATGCATGAAGTTTAGTTGTTAAGTTCACCATAATTAACAATTTTCATCACGAAAGACTGGGTGGCTCCGACAGTGCTAGCGAATACGAGAGCCGGGTCGGATCACATTTCTTTTAATTCATTTTTGCTTCCATTTACGTCTGCATACCGCAAATCCAGTTTTTCATATTTATATTATAGACGATAAAACTTCCTTTTTGTATTTATATTCGATTAATTTCATGCGGTGAGATTTATGATTTATGTTATAATATTCTGATGATGCTCCTGTATGTGAGCGAATCTAGAATGAAATTATAATTTTCATTTTTTTCGGATTGTGGAAGCTGAACCCCCAAAAAGGTCTTTAAATTACTATGATTTCCTCCAGAAAAAATGACTTTCGTTCAATATTTCAAATGAAGTATTACAGTTAAGTTACCAGGTTATTAATATATCTTACATATAAATATTAATCCTTCATGTGAAATTTAGATTCATAGCATATAGAGAAACAAAACATGTCGGGGTTATTTACCCTCAAACGTCCGGACGAGCGAGACAGAACTTCACCTTTGGAATATAAATGTTCTACTCAGCAATGGAGCGAACAAACATGAAGTAAACGACTGTAGAAATATAGTTGTAGTAACTTTTAGACACAAACTGAAAGAAAAACCCTTTCGAAACAGCTATTTTCATATAAACATTGAATTATACGAAAGAAAAATACTTTCGAAACAAATACTTTTATATGATTGCTTCCTTCCTTTCTTTGGAAGATTTCCAAATTAATCACTCCTAAAACTATAACTCCTTCCAATTTAAACTTCTGATTTCATTTCAAAATTCGACCTAACAGTGGGCATGATATTATTATTAATTTCAATACGAAAAGTTGGTCCTGAAATTTGCTGGATAGTTCAATTTTTTTCAAAATATTCTTCCAAGAAAACATCAACCCTGTCACTTTGAATGCAAATTCAAACATTTCTTTTCTAATTTGTCGAAATGGGCGTGACTGCAGTTTCAGCTTTATTGGAAAAAGTAACGGTTTTCCAGTCATCCTGTCTACAAATCCTATCAAATGGGAATCAAACTGTAACGTTTTATAAAAAACACACAATCACATCTAAAAAATCTAAGTAGAATAAAAGTTCTATTGTAGCATGGCTGTTATAACTGAAAAAAATTTGGAATTTCAAGAAAAACGAACCGTATAATCAACTGTATTCAAATAACATGTAAAAATAGACTCCTCGAGCATAATGAGGTCGAAATGTCAATCTTTCACGCCAAATTGACTTCCTCTTGAAAGCTATTTAAGTATGCACGAGATATAATAGAAATCCAAATGAAAACCGTTAAAAATGGAATGCGTAATGCCCACTTGCGAACGATTTCCTATTTTGACTAAAACGTCACAATATGAATATGTCAACTTGGGCAACACGACGTGGCAGCTGAAGAGCTTTAAATTGCGATTATTTGAATGACTCTTCTCTATTCAATCTACCGGAAGAAGTCGCATTGTATTTCCGTTGATTTTATCGACAAAATCTCATTATTTGCGGTTACTTCAATTGCGGTGAATTCAGCAGAAGTGATTTTATTGACGATTGAAAGCGGTCAGAATTCTATTTCAAATCTTTTTCGAGTTTCTCATAAATTGACCGTTTGTGAGAAAGATTTTCGCATATTTTGCAATGATTTTTTGAAGAGATTACTTCATTAATTACTGTTAGGAATTATACTTCAACTTACCCAAAACAAGACTGGAGTGGAAAATAATTGTGGAAAAACTAATGACAGGTTACTTAGGATTTCATTGAATACTGCCTTAAACTCATAGCTAGCAAAGTGCCCTTGCGAATGTTACATTCGGTGAGAATAATGGATATCTCATGATCAAACGATGTTATAATTACGAAAAGGAAGTACTTGAGCATCCAGTGAAAGTATTACATACATTTCAACAGTACACAAAAATGCAGTACAAATTTTTTTTAAATATGAAATATGCGGTGCTCAAAATACACTTTCATTGAAAATATTTATAATAAATTGATGGATGTAGCCGTTACTACGTGGTAAAAGATCATCATGAGAAATGAAAAATGAAAATTTTCTATGTTTTTTACCACTTTTACATTTTACATTAAACTTTTAATGTAAAAGTCCTTATAGGACGAAACTGCAGTAACTTTAGTTACGAATAAAAGGTAAAAAACAGAAAATTTTCATTTCTCATTTTTCATGTAAATATTTATTCTTGCGTTAAAGATATATACATTGTAGTTAATATCACAGTATTTTGTACTGTGAGTGAAGATGTAAATGAATTGCAATGAATCGACTACCGCAGTCCATGAAAAAAGTAGTGGAGAGAATTAAAAACGTACTAGATTCATGAGGTGGAGTAATTTCTGCGACTTTTAAGTGGGCCCTTTGCTGAACGAGCTCTATCTTTGTGACAGAGTTATGATCAGTGTCGAAAACTAAACCGAGTGACGATGTAAATGAATTGCAATGAATCGACTACCGCAGTCCTTGAAAAAGTAGTGGAGAGAACTAAAAACGTACTAGATTCATGAGGTGGAGTAATTTCTGCGCCTTTTAAGTGGGCCCTTTGCTGAACGAGCTCTATCTTGGTGACAGAGTTATGATCAGTGTCGAAAACTAAACCGAGTGGCGATGTAAATGAATTGCAAAGAATCGACTACCGCAGTCCTTGAAAAAGTAGTGGAAAGAACTAAAATAGTACTAGATTCATGAGGTGGAGTAATTTCTGCGACTTTAAAGTGGGCCCTTTGCTGAACGAGCTCCAACTTGGTGACAGAGTTATGATCAGTGTCGAAAAATAAACCGAATTATCAGCCGCTCGGAAAGCTACAGAAAAGAGAAATGCTCCAATTCCTGCTCTTTCATGGTCGTGGACCATGCAGAGAAGGGGATTTAAACTCCTGATAACTTTACAGGCTCCATCCAGTACTATTTTGCCATACACTCATCCCTGTTGTCGGAGACGTACAACCGTGGAACGGACAATTTGGGATGCAAACTCCTATGGAGATGCATTATTATACGGTTCTTTACTTCGAGTTGATACAGCTCTTCTAGAATTCACTTCACTACTTGAAAGCATATTCTTAGCAGCAACTTTGTTCTCCCTCAACAGTTTTGATGGCCAGATCTGTCAGAATTTGTACTGATACTTGCCGCTGCGCTGTTACCTCTTCTGGGTGGCGTACAGGATGCTTCCATCTACTAGCTGCACATCTTCTCCGTAGTCACCTTATCGTCCTCTTTTATGATGGACCGTTGCACAATTGTCTTTTTTGAATTTCATACCGTGTACTCTGCCACCCCTTCTATGATTGATGATAATCATTTTCTCCAGGTCTTAAAATTCATGGCAATCCATATAAACCAAATGGGTGATCTCTGGTTTCTGGGGGGAGTCACTGTTATTCCCACGAGTATTTCTAAGCGCAATGGATAATGGCAATAGTGAGATTCCAAAAAAAAAGAACTGTGGGAATCGCCCAGAAATAAACTCCTTTTGAAAGTGACCCACTCTAGCATGACCAGATGTTATGGTGAGGCGAGTCCTTCAGAGTGGTATCAGTTGTTCCAGACATATCACTATTTTGTCGGGTATGACAGGGCATATGAGTAAATGCAAGATGAGATTATGTTATATCAAATGCCTTGCGGTAATCGATACAAGGTTGTACGTATACAGAATCAAGTCCTGCGTTACACATCTATCGGTCAACAGGTTCTCTTCTAGCGATTCCTCTCTTTAACCCTCTCTGCTCATATATCCTTTCGAATAATGGGTCAACTGGGGTAAGTATTCGTGTGTATAAGATGCTCGTAAACAAATTATAACACTTATTCAAACATGTTATCGATCTGTAATTCTTAGGAGTCGACAAATCTTCATTTTTTGAGACAAGAACGGTCCTCCCCCGACAAACCGATGCAAAATCGGCCGCTTTCCGTCCGGCCACTGGCCAGATAGCGACAAGTGCTTGAACATTTTTTCACCAATAAGTTTCAGCCCGTATGGGCCTGGAGCAGCAAAGACTCTTCGAACGTTATTCGGGATTATCGGATTGTGCAATTTCTTGATCTCAGTCCGTTGAAGCTCTCTGCTGAAAGCAGAACTACGCTAGGGCTGGAGTGTCTAAGCTGAGTGGCAGCGGATGTTCATAAATATCCTACCAAAAGGATTCCACCCGATCAGCGGTTGGCGAACTATCCAAAACACGCGGAGGCTCTTGAAATAAGCAAGAAAGTATTTTGGAGAACTGAAGATTATCCATGATAATTCTCAACTGATAACCATAATAATAATACATTTCATGAAAAATTGTCCTCATTGAAACGATCCAGTCACATTATGAAAAGGATTCCTAAACCTGCTAGAAATTGCTCTGCCTCTGCCCTCTGCGATATTATAGAAAACTCTCCAACAAGCTGTGAAAACTTCTTAACTTTTCCTTATACCCTGTTCACTATCCCATATGCCAAGGACTCCCATTAATCTTCTCTCACATCTCTTATAAAGAATACCATCAAACTTCTTAATTCCAAGACCAATGTCATTCCACCTCAGATTGATAAAAGGAAATATATCCAAAACTCCTCTAAGCTTGGTTTGAGTAAAATAGCTGATGGTGACATTAGGTCAGCTATCAGAATCTTGAGCTCCACTGATACGATGAGTCCATACTTTCACTTCTCCGATCAAAACACCCATGATCCGATTCTTTAACGCATTCTCTGGATTTGCAACCACCACGCGATTTTTCACAGTCCCTGGTGTTCCAATTTTCAGAACATGAAGTATCGGAGGCAATTCATTCTTTTCGTTCTGGTTCTGCTAGTGGTTTAGATTCTTTTGGCCCTAGCCACATGCAAGACCTCATTAGTCACAGCTCTGGAAATTCAGGACATAAACTTCTTTCTTCTGTTACAAAATTATGTAACTTCATTTTTACTGGTAGGGTTTCTCCAGAAATTTGTCCTATACTTTTTGGCGTTTCACTGTGTGCTCTTTGGGAAAAGGATGGAGGAGTAAGACCGATTGCGTCAGATGTTACGTCCACTACAGTTTGGTTTAGGTGTTTGTGAAGCTGTTGCTCATGCTGCTCGAAGATATATTAATCTCCATCCAAATCCCGATTCAAAAGTTTTTCTGAGAAAAGATTTCAAAAAGCATTCAATACGATTGATAGAAACATCATGCTTCGTAAGGTTGAATATTCGTTTCCAGGATTATATCCCTTCTTAAGTCAGTGTTATAAATTATATGATGGAATTGGCCGATACTTGATGAAAATCCATAACTAACGTATTCAAAAAACACTTTAATGTGAGATTTTCACTAAACTAACTCGGAGTTAGTGAAGACACGCCCGAAGAAGTCATTGTATAGCGAAACAAGTGTTGCGTTTTTGTAAAACTGTTTAGTGAAAATCTCACATTAAAGTGTTTTTTGAATACGTTTGTTATAAATCAGCTTCCTATTTGAGTTTTGGTGAACATCTGATTCTGTCCGAGAGAGGTGTTCAATAAGGTGATCCCTAAGGACCTGCTCATTTTTGTCTGACCATTAACAACTTACTAGAAGTTTATCATTCGAATTCAATTGTTAGTATTTGGACGATAGCTCAATCGCTAGCGATGAAAACATTGTTTCAAAGGATTTAGAAAAAGGCATTGATTATTCAAAATATCTTGGACTTGAACTAAATTTTGATGAATGCAAGTTGGTAACTCTTGCAACTCCGAATAATATATCCGAATCCATTATTTTGAAACTGGCTCCTGGTATAAGAATCTTGGAAAAGTCTAAATGGAGTCTCCTCTAAAGATTCACTCTCAGAATTTCTTCGAGAAAAACAGAAAACACTCAAATTGCTGACAACCAGATTGAATGAACTTCTTAATCATGTTGCTTTTTTCTTTCTCATGTAAGCCCTCAGTGGTTCCCCCACTTGGTCAAGTCAGTTAGAGCTTGACGAATTTGATAATTTACTCCGTAACACGACGGAATATGTTACAAACAATTATTTCAGTAATGATTCATGGCTCCAAGCAACGCTTCCTGTAAACCTTGACGGACTAGGGCTACGTTCTGCTTCTTCTTTAGCTTTACCAGTTTTTCTGTCATCTGTCAATAGTGTTTCTGATCTTATTGATTCCATCCTGCCTTCTATATTTATCAGTATCAAAGACGTTTTTTATGCTGAAGGTGAATCACTTTGGCATGCCGCAACTAATATCGCTCCTCCTACAGATAAAAAGAAAATACAAAGGGCCTGGGACCGACCTCTTCTGAATATTATAAATGATAAACTTCTGAAATCTACAAGTGCAATTATCAAGGAATCGAGTGTTTGGTTGAATGCTTTACCTGTTGCATCTCTTGGAACACTATTAGACGATGAATCTTTCAGAATAGCAGTAGGACTCAGGGATGGGTTTATCTGTTTGTGTGCCTCATACTTGTGTTTGCGATAGTGTAGTTGATGAGAAAGGTAAGCATGGTTTGAGTTGCGGGAGAAGTACAGGGCGTACATCTAAACATCACCAGGTGAACGGATGTTCCTGCAATTCTGGAACCCCACCAGTCGATGGTGAACGACCAGATGGTATGTCTCTCATATCATGGAAATACGTTACACCTGTTGTATGGAACGTCACTTGCGTTGACACGATTGATTTTCCCAAGAAACATACAATGTTTATAGGAGGGAAAAATAATTCAAAGAAACTAACTATAACATAACTAAGTACGAACAGAGTACCAAAAAGAAAAATCAGAACTGAGACTGAAAAAAATATAAA
>WOGR01010837.1:0-10772 GCA_015342045.1 Leptinotarsa lineolata
TCTTTTAAGCCACTTATCCATTTTTCATAAGCAAAAATTCGCACGAATCAGTAACAGCAAATCACTTGTATCGACCAAACCAACCACAACGACCGACAGCCACGAGGAAACTGATGACGTGAATCAAGGGCGGCGGCAGTATGCCGCGATTCCAGTGTTGCCAACCATGAATAAGACATTACGCGCTTGCGGTTTCAAACTCACAGCGCTGCTATGCACAACGTAAAAGATAACATTTGTGAAAATTTTTTATTAAAATCAAGTTTATAGAGTACCACCTTTAGGTGCTTTGCGTACCACTGGTGGTACGCGTACCACAGTTTGAGAATCGCTGGAATAAGGAACTGTAATTTTTTCTCCAATTTGAATTTTTTCAATGACCTAGTGACGTTATTAGAGTCGGAAAATATTTCTGCTTTATCTGCTCTTGCTCATGCAATCATTAATATTATGAAACTGAGATCATTTGCTTTGAATGAATGAAGTGTTAAATAATTTGTGCCTCTTCAGTATTTTGTTCCTTTTCTGTTCATGAATTAGCTTCAAATTGAGAAATTGTGAAAATACTTCAACTGCGTATATCGAACCTCTTGTAATTGTTTTGTTATTTGAATTGAATAATCACATATCTAGTTTTTTCAATTTATTAGATACAAATTTTAACTTGATGTACAGATAAGTGTGTGTGTTCAAAACAACGAAAACGAATAGAATGAATCCTAATGTCTGTCTAACAGTAACAGGTGGTCGCTCAGTACTTCCAGAAATTCCACTATTGCTCAGTAGCGTTCACTTTCAGTTTATTGCGGGTCATATCTAACATATGCCGCCCCTTTTAAAGCCATTAGGGCTTTCAACCATTACACTTAAATCAGTTTTCATTGTCAGGAATAGGCAACACACACAATTTTAATGCTGGACGTTGATAAACTCCGTTTGCAGTCTTTATTATAACAGTTCGTATAGCTCCATCAGAACCAGGAAACAGCTTGATTACTCTACCCATACGCCACTTCAGCGGTGGAAGGCCGTCCTCTTTCTATTTTGAGCAACTGCTGATGATTTTCTTTCCACTTGGTTCTTGTTTGTAGGTTGGACACGTACTCCTTTGCCAATCGTGCCCAGAAATGTTGTAGCATACATTGGATATGTTGATAACGACTTAGCCGATTAATAGGAGTTGACAACCAATCATGGTCAGGATCTGCCGTCAGTCTTTCACCGATGAGGAAGTGTGCCGGGGTCAAAGTTGTTGGATCATTTGTGTCGGAAGAAAGGACATAAAGGGGTCTGCTATTAAGACAGGATTCGATTTGTACCACAAGAGTGGATAACTCCTCGAAAGTTAAAGAAGTGTCACCAACGACTCTTTTAATATGATATTTAACCGATTTGACACCTGACTCCCAGAGTCCACCGAAATTTGGGGCACGAGGAGGATGAAACTCCAAGATATACCTTCTTGACTTGATTTATTTTGAATTGTGTCACGCGAATTGTCAAGAAATTTTTTCAATTCAGTGCTAGCTCCAACAAAGTTGCTACCGTTATCAGACATAATTTTTCTACATAATCCTCGCCTCGCAACAAATCGCCTCAGTGATGCGATGAAAGATTCAGTTGTTAGGTCACTAACTATTTCTAAGTGCATGGCCTTTGTCACAAAGCATATAAACAGACAAATATAAGATTTTATTATTTTGAAATTACGACCCTTTCTGTCTCTCAACAAAAACGGTCCACAATAGTCAACACCGGTAACCAAGAATGAACGAGTTGGTGTTATCCGTTCTTTCGGAAAGTCACCCATTATATTTTTTACAGTATTCGCTCTGAACCTGAAACATTTTATACAGTCATGCACAACTTTGCGCCCAAGATTACGACCAGAAATCGGCCAAAAACGCTCCCTAAGCGATGCCAATAGAGCTTGCGGACCTGCATGAAGTAAACGTATGTGCTCGTTGTGAGCTATAAGAACGGAGAGAATATGGGATTTTGGCAGCACAGCCGAGTGTTTCTTACAAAAATCAAAATCAGAATACCTTGTTCATCTAAGAATGGGGACAAATTATACAGAGAACCTTTATTTCCAACACAACTGAAAGATTTCAATTGTTTAATTTCCGTTGAGAAAGTCTGATTTTGCGCTATATGAATTAATTGTAACAGAGAAGAATTCAATTCTTCTGGAGATAGAGGACCGATTATCCTACAGTTTTTCATTTTTGTATTGTTAATGAATCTGAGAATATAAGCAAATACACGTTTGAGTTTATTCAAACTGGAAAATTTGTTAAATTCTGGAAAAACAATGAAATTATTAATTTCTACATTGACGGAGGCTAGTCACTTAACACGACCCTCAGGCATGTTGGTTTGCGATATTGAGAATGAGGTATTTTTAGGCCAATGATCCTGCGGATGTTGCAACCAATCAGGGCCGAACCACCACATATTTGATTTCATCAGGACACTCGAAGATGTGCCCCTAGATAAAAGATCAGCGGGATTGTCAAGTGTGTTGACGTAGTTCCAATCATATGGAGATGATAAAGTTTGAATCTGAGCTACGCGATTCGAAACGAACACCTTCCATAAATGTGGAGAGCCGTTCAGCCACGATAATGCTATGGTTGAATCGCTCCAATAAAAGATTTTTTGAATATTTATTGACCTGTTCATGAGTTCATGAGTTCTGCTAAAAGCAAGGCTGCACAGAGTTCGAGTCTGGGTATCGTGAGTGATTTGAGAGGAGCAACTAGAGTTTTCGCACATAACAAGTGACTTCGAAAACTATTTAGATGGTCTGAGGTTCTGAGGTAAACGCAAGCTCCGTATGCGGCCTGAGATGCGTCAGCGAATCAGTGAAGTTCTATATGTTCGGTATTTGAACAAATAGCTTGCCTTGGAATTTTTATATTATTGAGTGCCTTTAAATCATGTTTAAAAGAGTGCCACATTGTGAGAATATCAAGTGGGATAGATTCGTCCCTGTGAAATTTTCAGGTTAATCCGTTAAATAGTTTGTCAGAAACGGCTAATTAACGCTCATCATGAAAAGCCCTGTATACACCTATACATATATAAAAGTGTGTTGTGTACACTATACGTTTAGATCAAATAGTTATACAATGACAATAAATCTAACAATAAAAGTGAAATGAGTATTTGAGTATAGGTAAGTTGGGCCGCCTTCAAAGATATCAATCTATTTTTTTTTCGTTCATTATATATAAATCTCTTTCGATGTTCACAAATATAAGCAAGGCAGTTCAAGTTGAACGTACTTTGAAGTTTTCTGTGTATCTGTATTGTTAGGGTTCAAATTTATTTTTCTATATTTCCCTTTGAAAAGCTTCGAGAATTTGTTCGGCGGGCTGATTTAAATTCCATACAGTCAATTTCTTTTCGATTTTGGTCTATAATGAGGCCTAGATATTTCATATGTTCTCTCCTTTTGATGTCAATGATATTGCCATTTATATTAACTGTAGTTTTATTATATGTGGGTAAGTTGTTGCTATAATTTAAGAAGGCAATGAAGTGGGTCTTAGACAAGTTTACTGTTAGTAGCCTACTGTCGAATCAATGAAATGAAGTTTCCAATTCCCTTTCGACGATAAATTTCAAACTGTTCCAGTTCTTGCCACGAAATAGAAGGGCGGTGTCGTCGGCAAAGCTAATAATCTTCGCTTCCACATCCATTATGTAGAGATCATTGATGTAAATGTTGATTAACATAGGCCCAAGAACTGTTCATTGGGGCACTCCACACTCAATGACTTGATCTGAACTATATGAACTGTTAATTTCAACTCTCTGTTTTCTGTTTGAACTAGTGAGAAGTTTCAATGGTCTACCTCTGAAACCTATATTTCTTAATACTCTCAGTAGTTTATGATGACACACTGTGTCGAATGCCTTTGCCTATTTTCTAATTATTTTTCAGTTATTGTCATCGGTATTGATGGCAAAACATATGACCTTTTTTGTGAACTTGAATAAGAACATAATGTTTATAACAAATTGGTCCCAACAGAGTTCCCTGAAGTACACCACATATTTTTAGATGTTTTGCAATTATTACCAACTTTTCAATATTCAACAAATCAATTCTTAGAAGATCATGTGATATGATATAATTCGAGGTGTCGAAGGATTTTATTGAATCTATGGATATACCAACTGACGGTTTTGATTCATCTTAAAATTTATGAACCATTCAGGTCAGCTATTTTATTGTGTCCTGCGTTGACATGAAAGCATATTTTGGTTCACTCATCAACAAGCAATATATGTTTAGCAATATATTTATTCTACTATACTTCCTCTACTATACGTGTGGGCATGAATTTACAAAGATATAATTTTGAGTCTTCATTTATTTGACGGAATTCTGAATGGAGAGCTTTTTGGATGATCTACCTTTGGCTAACTATAACAACATCTGGTTTCAATATGATGGTGGTCTACCGCACACTACCAGATGATTATCTAATTACCTAACTGAAAGGTTTGGTTTTAAACGGATGGGGAATAATGGACTTTTGAGGTGGCCAGCAAGGTCTCCAGACTTAAGTGTTGTGGATACATTCTAATGGGGTACACTGAAAAATAGAGTTGGATGGAACACCCCGTATTTAGTGGCGTAATTTGACGCAGAAGTAGATTCCCTTCAAAACTATATTAGGGTTTCCTATACCTATCTCTTCTGCTTTTTACACAAAAGGCGATGTCGTATTGCTGACCCAATTTTTTTAGTGACAATTCAATTGAAGCTCCTTTTGTAGCCTTTTCAATATCTTCAGGAACACACAATTCCTCACAGTTTTTCTTCTTTTTGCAAGACATTAAACACCAGCGAACTCTTCAAATTTGACTTTAAATAAAGCGCGTGAGCTGTAAACAATATTGTGTGTTGGTAACCAGGTGATTCGGCTTCACCTAACACGGCCACTTCACAGCAAATGAGATAAAATGAAAATAGTAAAATGTGTTCATAGAAATATTGAATTTATCTATTTTATCATGAAAACAGGACAGTTGAACAAAAAACTTTGTATGATATTTGTGTTGAAACTAAGTTTCAATTTTTTTCACATAATAAAGGAGAAAGAATCCTACAACATTATTTTTGTCCCATTTTTCAGATGCAAATGAAAGTAATATGTTTCACAATCAATTCAAAAGCATATATTCCCTTCAAACAATCATTATAATTGTATAAGAATCTTCAATATAATAATGAAAGTGATACTAATTCAATAAAGAATGCATCTGCAATGAATGTAGAGTAGATAAGTTGATTGGAAAACGTAAATTTAGGGAAAATCTTCGAAGATCTTCGACTTTTCAGAAATATATATAGTGTAACCCACTTGAAAGCGAAACAACATCTTTTCTCCTATTTCAAAAAACTTCTATTTGAATTTTAGGACTCATAAAACTGTACTTTGGGACCAAATATAATTTTTGTCTACAAAAACCAATACCTTCTGTGAATATTTTCAAAGGTTAAATTACAAGTAATCGTATTAGCGACTTTTTAGAAAAAATTCAAAATCAATATTGTACTGGGCGCCCTCTCGAATGGTGGTATATTAAATTTCATAAAAAATATCGAATATTAATAATACTGTGATCCAATCAAAGAAATTTTTATTACGAATCAATTCAAGTATCTGGTGGACTGGAAAGTAAAATAAACATAGAGTAATCGTTGATAACTATGTGGGAAATTGAATGAAAGAATGAACATATTCATTGATTTTTAATTGATGATCGATGATGATTGATTTGATGATTGATTCAATAGATTTTTTTAAACAGATCAATTATTCATTGGACCAATTGAACAATTAAAAAGCAGTATCCAAAAATTATTGTAGACACACACACAGAAATGAATGTTCATCAAATTTTTGTTGTTTCAACAAATCCGCCATCCATTGCACTGCACTTGTCATTCTAATATTCAATATAACTTTTCTCAGTTGTTCTTTTGTTATGTAATTTCTGCACAAGCTGCAAATATTCTGATGCGTAGTTCTTCTACTGTTTGCTGCGGCCTAGACTTGTAAACTTTTCGCTTCATAGTATCCCAAATAAAAAAATCATGCAGTGACAGTTCCGGTTATTTCCGTCGATTTCCACAATAACTGTACTTTTTACAGGATACCCATCTGATTGGAACTTCAAATTCAGGCAATCGTGCACTGGTAAGTTAGGTATTGCATCCCAAAATTCATTTCTCAAAAAGTCTAAAAATATTCCATTCAGGTTACTTTCGGAGAAAAACAGACTGGTAATATTATCATGGATTATTCCACACCACACATTTCTATCATGGAAATATTGCCTTTTTTCGTTTATTACCCAGGTAGGGTTATCCGCAGACCAGTACGAAACTACTTCATTTGTAGTGAACGTAGCTTTATCACTAAACAAAATTTTTCCGAATACGTTTATATCATTTAAATATTCTCCTTCAGCCCACAAACAGGATTCTAACCTTCTTTCTTCATCTTCCGGTTCCAGAGTGTGTAAAATTTTTGGTTTGAATTGTTCAATTTTATTTTCTACAGGACATCTCCTGATATTTTTTCCAGAGATATTGAAACTAGCCGTACGCAAGCTTGAATGAGGATTATCAAGAAAATATTTGCATACTATTATTTTGCTACCATTATCCGAATTAATGAATTTAATCTTTTCGACGGGTGTTTTTCGTAATGTATTCAAATACACCAAAGTTATATCTCTTCATAAAAAAAAGTGACATAACATTACCAATATCCATAATTTGCATTTTTTTCAAAATTCTGGAGAAATTGATCAAGACAAGACTGGTTAACTACTCTGAATTGAATGCTCAACATCTCAAGCAGTGATGAATGTTGTGGCTGATATTGTCGAGGCGATTGTGGGGGGCCTTCACATGTCTGTGTTGTTGTGCGATCTGTCCAAAGCTTTCGACTGTGTCTCTCATGACATTCTTCTTGAAAAGTTGAATTATTATGGATTGAGCGGGGTATCCTTGAATCCCGTAGATTAATATTTGAAAAATAGTTTACAAGCTGTAGAAGTAAAAAATGTTACATCAGAGATAAAAAATATTTTTATGGCGTACCACACGGGTCAGTACTTAGCCCTCTACTTTTTATAATATATATACGATGCAACATTTATTTGTTCCCACAATGACCATGTACAATTAGAAACTCTGTCGCTAGATATTCAAGAAAAAGCAAAGCACTGGTACCAAGTTTACAGATTACAGCTGGATGATGATAAAACCCAAAACATAATTTTCTCGACTAACTCCTCTGTACTCGAAAACAAATTCGTTAAGCTGCTGGGGTTGACAATCGATGACAGACTGAACTGGAACCATCATATAGAGCAACTGAAGCAAAAACTTTCGAGCACTTTGTTCCTACTACCTCAAATCGCTCAAATCGCATGTTAATACTGAAACTCTGAAAAGTACGTATTTTGCAATATTTCATGTATATATAACATATAGCGTTGTCATATGAGGCGACTACTTTAAATCTGTAGAAATTTTTCGACAACGAAATGAAGCTCTGAGAATTTTGGCAAACTGTGATTTCAGAGAACATTGTCGCCCTCTTTTCGTTCAATTCAATTTACTACCGCTTCCGTCAATATATATCAAACTTTCTCTGAAAGAATTACATGCGCTAATAAGTAGGCTGGCTAGACAAGTACATGACTACAGTACAAGACAAGCAAACTTCATTAGGTTACCAAAATACCGGATTTCTATTTCCCAAAAGAATTCTTTGGACTACAATCTTTATAATATGTTACCAACAGAAATAAAGACTAAATTCACTTTTATTTAAGAAAAAAAAAATAAAAATTTTCTTCTGCGACATTGTGAGTTTACTAACCAAGTCAGGCTGTGTTTGTATCATAAGTTTCAGAAATGTACACAGGTTTAACTGTGCGATTATCTGAAGTTTTTGTGTTCTGTTTTGACTCATGTATCAGATTTTATTCATGTATTTTACTAAGAGAAATTCTGCAATTTTTAGTATGTTGTACCTTTTTTTAGGACGTATGCTATACACTGTAGTGTTTGTTACATCAATAAATTATTATTACTATTCGCACTCAATTATTATAACCTTCATTTTTATTTATTGCATAATTATTATTTTTGAATTTGTAACTAGGAATAGTGTGGATGGGAGAGCAAGTTTTGTCCATGATTTGAACATGAACCAGTACATCTGAGATATACACTGAAGCCTTATAGATCTTCAGACACCAGAACATGAAACGACAACAGAAGTTAATACTGTTTGAGTAATATGGTGGATGTGACGAATCTTCGAATCTAATAGGTATCTGAGGATATTTCTTCCAAGTTTAGTTTTTTCAGTGGACATGGGCAGTTATTTATTGTTCATAGGTTACCAAGAAACAGAAGTAGCGAGGATACTCTTTTCAGGTTTTTGAGTTTTCTTTTATTTTATCTCAGACATTAACCCAATCTGGTCCATTTTTTTCGACACCTATTATTTGTTCACATTATTTGTTCAAATCCCGAACATGGAAAAGAAGTCCGTTGATAAAAATGTAAGAAAAGTTGTACAAAAACGATCTGAAAGAAATTGAAACAATACCATTGGTTCATATTGGGGTTGTCTCCTTCTGGAAAAGCAATTAAACATGTTTATCTTAGTAATATACTGTTAAGCATCAAATTGCAAAGGTTTTGCTATATTTGTAGCCAGTAGAGTAAATATAGAGTCAGAGCACCCTTGAAAAATGGAAACCTAAGGATATCCAAATGGGGTTACTGTGGAGGTTGGCTATATAATTGAACTATAAAAAAACTGATTGAAATGATCATCAGAAAATCATAAAATGCTGTATACTATGAAAAAAAGCAACAAGCAGCGTTATTGGAAAAACTCCTCAATGAGTGAAATAAAACCGAGGTTGATTCGCCATCTGGTCTTCGAATTGAAGAGCCCAAGAAATTATATATCGCAATTAAGGAATAAAAACACCACCACTCCACACACACATACAATTCCTTCAAAAAAACAAACTTGTTTTCATTCAAATAAACCGAATGCTGTAAGTCTCATGTGTTTACCTAACTCAAGTATTGAATAACAAAGGGATTTAAGATGAACTTAACTCGAGTCATCAACGTCTCTGTTGTGTATTGATGGTCGTTAGTGTGTCTTACAGCTGCACATCTTCATGGGAATTTCTTGGCGTATTAAGAACATTCTGAATGCAAATTGAATCATCAGTAATGAAGGATTCTACTTTACGAGTCTATGGGATGTTTTTATTTATGCTTCTTAAACGCATTGATTAAGATTTTACAGACTTCAGACATCCGCAGCTAATCGAGTCGATTAAGATGCTTTTAATGACATTTCTTCAGCAAGGTTACCCTATACAGGGTTTGGCGTTATACGGGATGTATATGTCTTAATATTTTCTTTTCCAGTCTCAAATAAAAATTTGATACTTACCTTATTTGAACTAGATTTATTTAATATATCACAATATTGTAACTTGAAACATTGAACAATTTACTAATTCATGTAAAAAATTCAACAAGAAGTTCATATAAGTAGAATGAACTCATTTAAGGAACTAATAGATCTATTAATTGACAAACAGAACTGACAGAAATTGTGGAGAAAGAGGATCAATTATTACACCCCTGTTAAGTTAGCAGAACCACTTTGTAATTTTATACTTTTATTTTCAGGCCATAATTCAAGGCTAATTTAAGGCTAATTTTGTACTCTCCTCTCGAATTTCTTGCTCTTTCTTTACCGTAGATATCATGGGTTTTACTAGCTTAACGTTAAGCTAGCAGAACCCACCCCAAGAAAAAAAAATTTTGTCAAATCGGATTACATCATAATTTTAGGCTCATTTTAGGCTCATCTTTTTCCTAATCCTCGATTTTCCAGGTGTTGTTTAAAAAAAAAGCAGAATCAAATCTGAATCCTTTACTTTTCAGAAATTCTAGATGTGCAATAATTTCAGGCTCATTTTAGGCTCCTTAACTAACCCATTTGAATATTTTTTGCTCTCAGTTAGTATCAATTATTTGGGGGATCACCACCGGCACTAACGGTAAAAGATGAAATATTTCATTTTGATAATATTTTATGGAATAAGGACATGAAAAATCCAAAACAGTTAGAATTTTAGGCTCATTTTTGATTTGTATTTTCCCTCATGGCCTATATTCCAGATATTTTCTTCATGAGGCAAAATACAAGCCAAAAATAAGCCTAAAATTCTCAATTTTTTAGATTTTTCATATTCTTGAAAATTATTTTCTAAATGAAATATTTCATGTTTTACCGTTTGTGCCGGAGATTATACCCCAAATAGTCGATTCTCACAAAAAAATACTGTTTCATTGGGTTATTGTAGGAGCTCAAAATGAGCCTAAAATTATAGCATACTCAAAATTTGCAAAATATAAAGGATACCGATTTGGTTCTGCCAGCCTAACGGTTAAGCTAGCAGTACTCATTGATTTTGTTTAAAAAGAAAATATTTAGAATATGAGCATGAGAGAAAATGCAAGCCAAAAATGAGCCTGAAATTCTCACTGTTTTGGATTTTTCATATCTTTGAAAAATATTATCAAAATGAAATATTTCATCTTTTACCGTTAGTGCCGGAGATAATCCCTAAAATAATTGATACTAACTGAGAGCAAAACATGTTTCATGGGTTATTGAAGGAGCCTA
>WOGR01010838.1:0-10772 GCA_015342045.1 Leptinotarsa lineolata
GCTGTGGGGGATGAAATGTTGGAAGAAGAAGAAGCAGGAGTATCATATGATACTGATCTAGAGTCCAACGATGAAGATGCATAGTTTACACAACACCGATTCAGAGCAATCAAATTCCGAAGATAATATAGATCAAGAATTATTGCAGGTCTGTTCGCATTTCGAGGAAGATGCAAGTTAAGGCAATTCATAGCAAATAAATCTGCTAAATATGGAATCGAAATTTATGCTGTTGTAGATGCTAGAGTATTCTATACCCAAAATATTGAAATTTATGCAGGTAAATAACCAGATGGCCCTTATAAGGTCAATAACGACGCTGGAACTGTAGTGAAGCGAATGCTTAGACACCTCAGTGGTACAGGTAGAAATGTAACTGCAGACAATGACTTCACTTCTGTACCTTTAGCAAACGAGTTATTACATAAATATCGTCTAACTCTAATTGGCACTATTAGAAAGAATAAAAGAGAATTGCCACCTGTTTTTGTGCAAATGAATATCCGACCAATAAAAAGCAACATGTTTGCTTGGGGACAAAATCAAAACAAATGTATGAAAACATCCTATGTTCCAAAGAAAAACAAAAATGTACCAATGATTTCAACTTTTCATGATGACGATGAAATAAGACACAGAAGCTGGCGATCATATGAAACCTCCGTTTATAACATTTTATAACTTGACAAAAGGAGGAGCTGATGTTGTTGATAGAATGAAAACAGAATATTCGTGTACAAGAGTAAACAATAGATGGCCGTTCACTGTATTCTGGACATTGCTCAATATTGCTGGAATAAACTCGCAAATAATATATTACAGCAACACTAATCACAAACTGGTGAGAAGAACCTATTTGACAGATCCAGCAAAAGCACTGACCAAACCCCTTATTCTGAAGCGATCTTGCCTGAAAACTTTATCAATACCTCTTAAACAGAAAATAAAAAATGTTTTAGGCCAGCAGTCTTTTCGTGGACATACTGTTCAACCGGAAGGGAGGGCACGATGCCATATTTGCAGTACGCAAAAATAGGTTCTCGAAAAGGCGATGTACAACATTTGCAAAATCAATTTGCAATGAACATACGGCTGTTACTGTATTCACCACCTGACCTCATTGTAACATCGAAGAAGATAATTAACTCTAAAGTATTAAAATTCAAAATATTACTGGTACTTATAAAATTAGTCAAATTTTTTTCTTCAGGTGTTTGCATGTTTAATTGCCCGTCTGTATATTTGGCGATATTTGTTGAAGAAAGTTATGAAGAATTCATCGGAAAAATATTTTCGTATTGAGTGTAGTGATCTCAAGTTGGTCGCAGAAATTTTTATGCCATATGTAATCCACTGCACTGTGTATTTGTTATTTTTGAATATTGGAGCAACATTCCTTTTCAATTTTCACTCAGAATGTTATTTTTTCATCATTAGTATTTAATTACGGTACGTTAGATGAAATCTAACGTGCGACCTATCGCGTTACTTTCGACCACGCGACTGATGGCGGGTGCATTATGAATGAACCAGACCAATTGATTTACTTAATGAGAACGAAGCCATGCACATCACTGATGGAATAAAGCCGGAAACCGAACCCCTGAACGAAGTAGCGGTAAAGAAAACTAAAGTGCATATTTTGTTGCCTTTGGCAGAGCAGTTGAGGACGAAACCTTGGGCGTATTAACCTAAAAATCACAGCCAACCCACGCGGAAAATAGTTTTTGACACATTTACATTTTTGTTTGAGAAAAAGTGAGGGTTACCAAAAATTGAATTGACATTGAAAAACATCTTGAGAGAGTGTCTATTGATCCTAGGTTTACAGCAAAATCAAAAAACAAACAAGTTTGGTAGCTTCATTACCAGAATAGAATAGCGTTATCTGATGAAAGTTAGATTGAATTATAGTAATGAACTTCAATTCTAAGTGTGTTTGTGAATGATTTTAAAGTTCTATTATATGTGCCAAACGGTGTCTCTCCACTACTGTAATTGAAACACCCTGTACGAGAGCCTCGGTTCGTCAGGTATGAACTTACCATTCTCAACTTGATTTTCATTTTAAGGTATGGGACTACGATCCAATGATACCCTTCAAACCGTCAGTGGAACCAAAACATGAAGGTGCTTTTCTTCCTGATCATCCACTCAACTTGATTAAATCTGGCCAAAGTATGGATGTACCCATAATAGTTGGGTTAAATACAGAAGATGGCGGTTTGAAAGTAGCAGGTAACGAGTATACTTCTCACGTACCATAACTATGACACTCTTCTCGAAGCGCATTTTACTAACCAAGTTGGTGTCATCAGGTAATGAACTATACTAAATTTCAGCAGAAACATGAAAAGGTAGTAGTTGGCTAGAACAATGATAGTGTAGCAAAATTTTCTCTGGAAGCGAGTATTGAAGAAGTGTATGTGGATGTGCAAAACATTTTGCATTGGTGAATCAAATCTGGTGCTTGTGAAATTCTGTATTGAGCACGGTAATGCACCTTCGGAGAAACATTTCATGAAATAACGAAACATTATTTCATAGTAACCTTCAGAACAAGGAAAGTGTGAATCACAATTGTCTTGTGTTGTGTAGATTATAATTTCAACAACACAGTACATG
This sequence comes from Leptinotarsa lineolata, assembly GCA_015342045.1. NCBI lineage: Eukaryota > Metazoa > Arthropoda > Insecta > Coleoptera > Chrysomelidae > Leptinotarsa > Leptinotarsa lineolata. The sequence continues at coordinate 2,626 of WOGR01010838.1, forward strand.
ATATTGTCTATTTGAAAGTTCAGATACTGAGACATCCTACGGAGTTCATTAGTTTTCTGGGAGCTGATATCTGAGGTTACTCAAAGTGTCCACGGTAAGGTGGACTAGCATGGGAAAATGGGAAACTATATAAGAGTCACAAAGTCGGTCAAATTAGGAAAACGTTAACCATTTCAGAGCTGATTTGAGTTACGTTTTATTACTTAAGAAATTTCGATTGAAGTTTCAATATTTTCTTTAATGACGTCAGACATAAACTTTTTCCGATTCAACCGAATTTGTATCTCTCACGATTTCAGATTTTTCTATTCAGGATCTCCTTATTCTGAAATTTTTCATTATATATCTTGATACAGAGTAGTAGTTAATGTATCATCTCTACTCAAAAATATTATGAGTTGTTTTCTTCTTGAATAATTCTACTTCTCAAGTACTCTTCGAAAAGTGAATCAACCTTCATTTGAGGCTCACAAGTTTGTAATTTGAGAGCTCTTATTGTTTTTGGATGTCTGTTAAAATAGAGAATCTGATTCAATTTGGTTGTATTTTTTTGGCTTTTTTATTTACACCTGTTCTCATTCTGCCTAGTTCCTGAGGTATCAGGTTAAGTACATTACACTTCTGAGAGGTTTTTCTTCTGATTTTGTAGAACTACTAGAAGCAGTCATTTGGAATACACAGGTTTGTAAACATGACAAATTTTGATTTGTAGATATGATAACAGAGGAGGTGTACGAAGTTTATACATTGTTGTTGCCAACTAGAATTGTAGCATTTTTTGTAGCTTTGAGGTTTCATAATCTCCTTGATAGATTGAATGACCAGGATGCAATATTAAAAAAACCGTCTTTCCAAAAATTAAAAGAATCTATTTTTCCGTTAACCAGCTCTCGCCCGCTACGAACGACAACTCTCAGAAGTTGGAACTTGTGCGAGCTAAGGATTAACAAAATCTTACCTCCAAACGTGCTATTCCTAGCACCTAGCAATTCCTTGATACATAGACTCTAGACAATTTATTGTCAGTATCTTCACTTGATTTTCCTAATAAAATGAGATATAATAAACTTTGAGAAATTTCGGATTGCATTTTGTCACTGAAATATTTCTACCTCTCTCGAGTTGAACGTAGTCACAGGTATTTTATGGAAATTCAAAATTTCTAACAACATTTTCGATTTTTTTCAGGATATGAAAACTTCAACCTTACTAGTGAGTTTGATGAGAGATTTGATGAACTTGTTCCAATATCATTCGGATTTGATAGATACGTAGAAAATACTGGCACTATAACAAGGAATTTGAGGAAATTCTATTTTGGAAATAAAAAGATAGATTCATCAACTATTGGTGATGTTGTAAATGTAAGTAAAGTCAATCAGAGTTGTAAAAAATATTCATCATGGAATGTAAGCTATGATAATTCATTTTCCAATAATTTGAAAGTCATGATAACAGCCGACTTTGTCATTGTTCAGTACTTACTGTTTACTGAAGTATTTCATCTAAATCAGTGAGTTGGGACTTTCTCTTTGAACGTAACAAATGAAAAAGTCAATAGCCCCTCCACATTTTTTTACCCTCACCATTGAAATGCTGCATCCTTAGATGTCTGCTTGTATCAGGGTTCAAGCGCAAGCTTCCCAGTGGTATCAAAATCGTTATTGACATTTAGTTCTTTCGAATTCATGAGTCTAATATTATACTTAGAATTTCTGTTCTACTGTCAGTGACCATTTTATCGGGTAGACTTTGAGTCACCACTATTTTTAAGTGATTTTTTCGAAACTTTACCTTAGACTAGATTGTTCATAGACATTTACCAATATTTTTGAATATTCCCAGTTCACATATGAATTAGTAGGTATTACATATCATAGTCATCGTATTAGAAAAACATACAAGCGGTTATTAACGTGGCCAATTAAAAAAAACTTCCAACTCTCACCGAGTAGAGTCTCTGAGTTCAGATGCTATCTGAACGTAGAGACGCCACTCAATAGAAAAACACATACTTTATTTAATTTTTCCATTGGGCTCATCAGATCAGAAAATTATGTTATCTATTCGAATATAACGCCATAGAAATGATCACTTTTTCCCTTCCTTCGGAAGATGCCTATTTTTTTTGTATGAAGATAAAGGAAGTGGGGAGAAAATCAAAACCTTCCTTTTCCAAATAAAACCTGGAATGTAATCATCGGCTATCAAATTTTTTCAGTCGTATACGAGGTTTGTCAAAAAATATTGAGCTTACCATTTCCTTTATTTTGGACTATATCGATACTATTATTTAGAAAAGTTGTTCAGAGTTGAAACTCACGTTCATATATACAATCGTACCAATATTTCATATATTTATATAAATAACTTTCAATTTTGGTGATTTCCATAATGAACATGGATCTCTCTGGATGTCTATATCAATATAAATGAGAAAATTTATCCGTTTCCGAATGTTTCCATATGAATAATTGAATTTTCATTTTAGAGCTTTTCAAAAAATAAAAAATATTTCAAATTATTGCAATTACATGTTTGAACGTGATTCATATGTCTGGTCAACTATTTTCAGAGATAAATTTCGGTATTGTCAAGAACAAAGGTACTTTTTGTCTCTTTCGTTAACACAAAAACGTAGTCTTGTGCGAGAAATGCTAGTGTTTTCATCTTCAGAAGTTCAAAGAGGTATTGATGAGGAGTCGAAGTGTTTCCGACCCAAAACTTCCAAAATACACCTTAAAAATTTCCATGTAGATGACATTTTATACTAGTGGACTTTCATCACGTTGTGTAGGGTTCCTATGAGTGATATCCATTTCAATTTATTGAAGGATATTTGGAGTACAAACTGAATGGGAAGAATGATTTTCGAGTAACTCAATGTCCATATGAAAAAAGTTTCGAAAGAATTTTCTCTTCCACAGTGAATCTGTGAATAATCCAAACATCATTGAAAAAAGTTGATATTGAACTCAATAGTTTCCTTGCTTCTTTTGAAAGATGTTCGAATTCAATTTTTTTTCCAAAATCCACTTGATTCCTGAGCAAAATTGATATTTTTCATGGAAAACCTCAAGAACTTGGTGACCAATGGTTGCGTTTCATTTTTGGTATTTGAAAGTTCGTTGGTTCTTTATGTAAGGAAATCTTTGAGATTTTATAAAAAGAGAATTTTTTTCATGTGGTTCCAACTCCATGAGACATATTGTAATAATGTGGGCATGTTTCTAGCTAAGTGACCTTCCAATGGAGACGCTCTTGTGATCATAATCACCAGAATACCTTTAGATAATTTTCCTCAGAATTTTGAAGATATTCATCTCATCATATTAAGTCTTCACTTTGAATTCAATATTCTCTATGAACTCTTTAACCTAAAGTCTCAATCCATTATTAATTTACATTATTTTGATGATTTTCAGCTTTATACCGATGGCTGGTTTCTTAAAGGTGCCGATGACGTAGTGAGACTACAAACCAAGTATTACCAGAACCCTGTGTATTATTATCTATTTGGGTATCGAGGAAGTACAAGTATGACAAAAATTTTCAATGGAGGAGACGTGGACTACGGTAAGTATCCATTTGTTTTTATTAATATAATCGCATCAGCTACGAAGGTTATTAGGGGTCGGATACATCTGATATGTAACAATAGTATCACATGTACTATATTCATAGATACCAGAAACTTCGGTAAAACCTTGAAGTTATTTGGATTCAGGGCATCACTGAGTTAGTTCTTCGAGTGGTTCTGTTGGCAACCTCTCCTCTCTATAGTCAGGACACACCATGACAATATGTTTCACAATCAGTTTCACATCGCAGGAGATACATCTTTTGGAGTTTTCTTTCTTCAATACCTTGTGTGGCCAATCCTGAGACGGGTTAGAATTGCCTGATGTTACTGAGAGAGTGACAGGTAATTTTGGAAGTTTGAGCTAGGATTGATTTTTTTGATATTGTTATTCTCCAGAGCTTACCACCTTTCCCTCCTTGTATTTATTGTTAGTTGTCATATGTTTTGGATCAAATCTTCATGTGGTACACATTTCATAAAATTATTTTCTTGAGTTAGTTTTCAGTAGAATAGATCGACACATAAATTAATTTTAGACTTTTGAGTGGGGGCAGGCAAAAAGTGTGCCTAAATTTTCTAATCAGTGGTCAGTCTTCGACTAATACCTTCAACAATGAGTTGAGCAACACAAATAAGTGGCTTGGGAAGTATTAAGGCGGAATTACATTATTATGTTGTGGTGTGTTGTAACTCTCTGACGTGACGGCGAGTTTGAAGACTTTTGATGGTTTAAAGCATATTGAAAAGGTCAAAAGGTCAAAAAGCTCGAAAAGCGGGTGATCCATAACTTCAACGATCGACCAGGTCAAGTCATAAGAGCACAAAACCATTGTGAGAAAATTGACGAAATTTAATGGAAACCTTTTTCCCTGATTTTCTCGACGAGACGGTAGTCGTCTTCGTCCCCTGAGAACCGACTGGTTTTCCAGCCTTGGGATAGTTATGAGCTGCTGGTTTACCCCTATGTTTGGGTGGAGGTTTGGATGTTCTCCTCCCCATAGGTGAATTGCTACTCGGCCCAGCTCAATTCAGTCTAACGGGAACATTAGAGTGGCTCGGTTGAGTAGTTGCCTGCTGGGAGGGTACCCAGGTTTCAGGGCGGAGTAAGACCTGACCAAAACCAAAATTTGGTCTGAAACCCATCTTCATCAGCACGGCCATAGATCCATCGTCAACAGCGAAGGTCCAGTCTTTTCCTAGTGTAGAATAGTCCACTCCAAGGTTGAAAGTCCATAGTCCATTTTCCTCAATCAAGTGAAGACCTGGTCGGAGATCAGTCTATGATTGCCTCCGTCAGGTAGGTAAGCAACACAGATGTGTGGCTTCGTAAGTTGGTCTCCTGTGACACATTTCAGAGAAGCGCCTTCCCACGGCTGCAGGGTATTTACTACACCCACAAGCCAGTCGGCGCTGCCCTGATCCTCACAGGCAGCAGCCGGCACTAGTCAACCTGCTCCACGGCAAGGCCCTTTCGCACGTTTCACAAATCACGTCCGAAAATCAAACGATTTAAGAGTTTAAGTTATGCCTCACCCACCGTACTCCCCTAATCTCTCGCCAACCGTCTGCCATGTTTTCAAGCACTTCGATAACTTTCTCACCGGTAGAACCTTCGCCCATCAGGACCACGCATAAACTGCCTTCGTCGACTTCATCGAATCCCGGGCACACAATTTGAATGCCGACGGAACTAATTATGTTGGCAAAAGTGTTCTGATTCAAATGGCGCTTATATCTATTGAATTGAAAGAGGATATTACAGTTCAATGTAGACTCATAAAAACGTTCAAAACTTCTGAAACAACCTCACACTGCAGATGAAACAACCATGGCTGCAGATTACTAACTGCACTCACCAGCCAGGAGACTCTCTTCTGATTTTCATTGGAATTGCTACAGTTTGTCGTGCTGAAATACGCAACTCTGGAATTATACCTGTAGTTCATCGTCTGAAATATCATCTACGCAGCATACTCAAGAAATTTCAGTCGATTAACCGATATTGTCCAAGGTGCAAGATTTCCTCCTCAGTAACCGCACCAACCTTACCATATGATAGCTTAACGATACATTCGATTTAGATATGCAGAGCTTCTCCATCTCTGCTCTGGTTCAAATCAATCATCGATTGGGCGTAAGCGTTTGCTGATCTGCTCGAAAGAGGTTTGTTACCTCTTCTGATGCCGAGTCTGCTTTTCAATAATATGCTGACGGGCGGATTCATAAGATACCCTGCTCTTGAGATAGTGATGAGTCGCTTTCCCTAGCTGCAGCACATAGCAGCAGGTTTGTTTAAGAGTTGGAGATCTGAGAAACTCTTGCTCTCGATGCGATGTTTCAGGGCAGATAGCTGGTTTCGTTCAATCGACATCCATCTCCACTGCAGATTTAGAGTTGGATTACTTGGTTACTTCATGGTCCTCAAAGGAAGGGCCATCCGAGTAGCTAGGGAAAATCACGACAAAGCCCCACATTACCGTGAGAATGCTTTTTACTACTCGAAGGTTCTGTTAGTGATACTAATTGGGCTCAGAGTCCTACATCCTATCGGCACAAATACACACATAGGATATGTGATTCTAAAACCCACCATTCACAGCGGTACACCAGGTACACCAGGACTTTCAAAGAATATTGAGGAATAACAATATGATACCTTCTAAGGTATGATCTGTTTCAACAACCATGAGTACTACAAATCCTGTGAACAAAGCCCCAAGCGGAGAAGAAGCATCACATGTAGAAAATATCTAACAGATATCTAACACACCTGATGACTGTTTTGAGTAGAAATACAAGTACTAAGAAAATAAATATTTTGAATAGTATCAGGTGTTGAGGGCTGGGTGACATGCAGGCTCTTTAGTTTCGAAGGTGATGAACCACATCGATGACTGAAACGTCGGTATATTGATTTTTCAAATCAATTCATTTTGGTATCATCTTCGTATTACCGCAGTACCCGAACTGATGCAATGCGGTTGATTGTAATTAATTTTTTTATTCTAGGAGTATGTCATGCTGATGAGTTACAGTACCTCTTTCCTCTCGGAGATGGACTGTTTCCAGATGTTCCACCTTCCAAAGAGGATAAACGAATTGCAGAACTTTTAACAACACTCTGGGCAAACTTTGCTAAAACCGGGTATGTTAGAACAAGATGAAGTAGCTTTCGATTGTCAGCTAATGAAGAATTGAATTTGCTGAGTTATAATACGTGATATTATTTTTTGTTAGAACTTCTTGCAGTTTTATTGTTTTGCATTTTGAGAAGATTTTATCAATCATACTTTCTAATGAGTGTGTGAGCAAATTTAAAATCTAATATCGAAAAAAAGAACGAGACTCAAAATATTCGGGAGAGTATAGAAATACTGAAGAATGAATGTGAATTCATGAGTACGAGATCTCACATAACCTATTAGGGATGGAAACTAAAAGCTGATTTGTGAACAATTAGCTGAGATAGAAGTGAAAAAATGATCAATCAAGTCTGCAAAAAAACTTTTTAAAAAATTGTTTTGATTTCATTAACTGAATTTTATGCAGTTTTTTGCGCTGACTTCAAAAATGACATTTATTTTTATCTACCACGTAAGGTTTGCCTACAAAATAAGGATGGAATAATTGAAAAATTACCAAAAAACGAGGAGTTTTGGATTCATTTTTATTATTTGAACATGAAGTTAAAGCAAAAAAACAATGCTTCATAGCTAAACCAAGCATAATAGTGATACACAAGTGTTTGCAAAGTGATTATAAGACTCAGTAAAAATGTTTTCTTTTTCCATCAAAGCTTCTTTTGGTACTTTTTCGGCTGTGTTCTTGTGAATTTTCCCTTTTTAACATCCAACAGTAGTCTGCTATCATGTTAACATTCCACCGACCTTGTTATCTGCGTTCCATTTCTTTTATGTCTTGATGGAACCGTTCTCCTTGTTCCTCACTTCCAGCCCCTAGATTTTCGGGAAAGTAGTCCAGATGTGACACTCATATTGCAGCCCAACATTTTGTAGTTTTGTATCAATTCAGCAATCACAGTTTTGTAATTTGGGTCTTTTTTTGTTTCCAAGAAAGCCTGTTATAACAAGTTTGAATGAATTCCAGGAATTTTTTTTTATTTACATTTTAGTGACAAAGTTTTCATCTTTGATAAGTTTTCTTATGTCAGGCCCAATGAAGACTCCTTCTTTTAGTTTAGCATCGGATAGACCAGGAAACTTTTGAGAAAGATATTTGAAACAATCTCCTTCTTTGTTTAATGCTTTCATAAACAGTTTAATTAGCACCAATTTGATATGGAGTGGTGGAAGTATGATTTTTTTAAGATCCACTAAACTTTATTTTTCATCATTTTCAACTCCAGGAATAAGACCCTCTCTTATTGGCCACACCTGCTTGACATACTGTTGTTTTCTGTCACGGCTATCCCATTCACATAGGAAACATGAAAACTTAGTGTAACCACTTTGTTGATCTAGTAACATTGAAATAACTTTCAAGTCTCCACAAATGGTCCACTTATTATCAGAGTAGCTGAGCTTATTAAGAACAAATTCAAGAT
>WOGR01010839.1:0-10771 GCA_015342045.1 Leptinotarsa lineolata
TGTACTACATATTGTATTTGTTCTGTCTACATATGTGTTTGTACATATACCTGACATGTCTGAAACTCTAATGCTTGTATGAAACTTATAGTTACATTTTATTGCCAATGAGACTTATACGCTTTTCACAAGATTGTACTATTGTTCTTATTACTATTATATTTATTATGTTATGTCAATGCTCACTAACAGGTGGAATTCCACCTCGTGAGTTGAATCTCCATTTATTCACCATATCATTATTATTATTATTAGAAAACTCATCTGTTTTATGTACTTGTATGTGAATAAATTATTATTATTATTATTATTATTATTATTATTATTATTATTATTATTATTATTATTACCTACTCCCATTCTTTCAAATACGCATATTCCACTGAGTTAAATTAATTTTGACGGGAGATTAGACAAGAAACTCCTGAACAATTTTGGCAAAAATATTATCAGTATATATTAAACTGAAAGTAAGCTACTGACTGTATGTTATTCCCACTGTATTTCCATAGTATCAATGTTGGACCAAGAATATTTTTGTCGTTCATCATTTTTGAAATTTTATTTGACCCTTGTTTCCATTATCTCGAACTGAACCTACGAAAGGCCTTTTGCGAATGAATATCCCAGTATGTGAAACAATACATCGTAGGAGGGACATTTCACTGGGTACGTATATAATAATCCCTCTGGGTCATAAAATGAAAATTACGACCCGAGAATTAGTTGGTATATTGCGAATGAGGGATTATGATGGGGTTAGCATAAATAATGGGTTTCATGAAGTTATCAATAAATGCACAGCTTGTACAACCCACATTGCGCTAAACTAAACTCCCATCAAAGCCAGTGGAATCGTCGTTGGCTGGTGTAGAAATTATAAATAGATATTATAGAGATGTATTGAAATTCATGGATGGTAGAGAACAAACTTGGCTCAATAATGAGCTTGACTGATTTATTATTCCATACATTTCGAATGATTTGAATAGAAGGAGGTTTTTGTCCTACTCGTGATGATAAAGTGACTACTGGGTACAGGATGTGAGACATTATTTATAATCACTTCTGTCAGGACGATGAACAACATTGAAATTTTATTCAGAAGACCGCGCACTTGGTGAACAGTATTTTTCCCGAATATTTTTGTACGTGATTATCGTGAAAGTTTTCCTTACCTGAAACTTTTGAATTGAAATTTCTTCCGGCTCAAAATATCCGATAAAGCAAATGCTTTGCTTCATGACCTGCAAATGAATAAGATAATGTTGTTAACGAAATATTTTTTTTGATAACGGTAAATAAAAAATCAGTATATTGTAAAATTAGTTTCTATTGCAGCAAATTACCGCATGAGTAACTGTTTTATTACGACCATTATAATCTCTAATTTTAAAGAATTTAATAAGCTATTATGTTACCAACCAGAATGATTTGCAACAAATAAACTAGCATAGATATATTTTTCAAGTGGAATTCAATTTTGTTTAATCAGAAATTCTTCGGAAGATTCCTTCGAAATATCAATAATGCTTTTTGTCCTTCTTTTTCAGGATGGTTGTTCGAACATTGGCGTCATTTGTAAATAGCATCCTGAAGATATGACTTTGTGCGACGGAATTCTTAAACAAACTGATCAAATGGATGTCAGACAAAAATGTGGCAAATATGTGTCACTTCATGATACATATCTGCCATTTATTAGTTTTGCCATCTATAGTCACATTCTTTTTATATCAGTCAGCAATAAATTTAGTTTGAACAAATGTTATGAAATCACGTGATTTAATCACTGATCCAAAGTAACGATATTAAATATTTTTCTATAAATCCATAGTATCATACTTCATTCCGAAAATAGTAGGCACTTAATTCTCAGGAAGTCCATTATTCTATGACGACACATGCAGCTGAATGCTGCATGTGTATGATCTGTATCTGTATCTGTATCTGTAGAGTATAGGGAGGGTGAGTGTAGGCCTCCTAGTTCAACGTCCATCCTGTCCTTTCCAGAAAGGTGGATAGGTCACTAGGAGACATCTCCTCTATATCTGCAGCTGTAGACCAATACTCGCCGAACTCATACTCTCTTATTGACGAAAACCCCGGACACTCGCATAAGACATGCCCGACAGTTTCATCTTCCTTTTCACACATTCTGCATAGAGATGTGTCCGCTATCCCTATAGTATGGAGGTGTTTCCTTAGTTGACAATCGACAGTCAAAAATAACACTGTTGAACGTAGGATTTTCCTGGTCATTGCCAAATATTTCTTCGACGCCAGCTTTTCATTGTCGCCCAGGTTGATCCTGATAAGACTGAACCCTTTGATTTGATCCCATCTCTTTAGGAATTGAACATGGGTGTGAAGTTTGGCTAGTTCCACAATTGTTGAAGTCATCAGGCCGTAGGTATCTTATCAGGTTGATCCTGATAAGACTGAATCCTTTGATTTCATCCCATCTCTTTAGGAATTAAACATGGGTGTGAAGTTTGGCTAGTTCCGCAATTGTTGAAGTCATCAGGCCGTAGGTATCACTGGGTCCTAAAATTCTCAGTCCAGCCGCTTTCCTGCCTGAAGAATCGGCAATGCGATTACCTTTCCTCCTGTTGTGTGATTTAAATCACTTCATGATAATATTATTATCTACGGGGGCATTGGCTAAGTCTTGGTGGCACTCTAGTACTAACCCTGAGGTAACGCGTTGTCTGTTCAAAGCTAATAGGGCTTGTTATATTTCTGCCAGAAATTCCTTTCTTGGTTATTTCTTTTGTAGAGATTAAAATACCAGCCAGTTCGCTTTGAACCACGCTAGTATTTTTTCCCATTTCCCACTTAATCTTTTCGCTTAGTGATCTGGAGTAAACTCCACATCCTGAGCATTCATTGGTTTTTGAGCCGTCTGTTTGTATGCGTATTGCATTTGCAGCATCTGACTTTGTGGTCTGTTCCATTTGTATTTTGTAGGGTTTATTGAACGCAAACCTGGGTTCAATTGCATCACTGGCTACCTGCAGCAGAGGTAAGCGCTTCTTGCCATAGGCTTAGCCTCAATTGACCCATTCCTACTTCGAGGTTTACACCCGCCGTGTGCTATCGTACCATGGCCATTAACGCAACCTCCTTAACGTACAGGGGTCAGATCAGTAATCAATTCCATTGCCACGGTTGGTGTTCTCATGGCTCCTGCGAAGTTCAAAATTTTTTTTCTAGAAATCCATAGTATTCGTTATACTATAATTCGAAAATGGTAGGCACTTAGTTCTCAGAAAGTTCCTTATTCTATGACGATCATCTATTTAAATCATACACATGCAGCTAAATGCTGCGTGTGTATGATTTAAATAGAAGATGATAAAATATAGAGCATCACAACCTGACAACAATGTTTTCGTTTCCATGCAGTAATATTTCTGAGAATTCAGTGCCCACTATCATGGGATTTTAGTATAGTATATTTCCAGAATGAACTTAGCATTTCGAAAACTTCGTTATGAAAAATCAAAATCACTGTCCAAGAACATCAACGAAGAGTTGACGATTGAAATATATTTCGATTTATATATCCTAGGGTCTAATTAAACTAATGAATTTGACCTTGGAAGCATATCATGTCACTCTAATCCTGAATCTACAGAAATTATTTCTCATATGGATGAAGAAGAGACAGTTTCCGTCTAATTGCTCACATTAATCTGGCAAAAATGTCATTCTACCCACATATAGCGACATATTGCGCCATATGAGTATACCAATCGACCCATAATACAAATAAAAATCAATAACTTGGGAAGCTGAATACACTTATTTGAATGAAAGAACCGGAGATAATTTTTGTATGTATTTCTTATTGCAAAGCGCTTTCGACTTTCGTCATATTCATTGCTCATCTGGAAGTAAGTAATCTCATTGAGAGGAAAGTTTTTGAGTGAAATTTGGAAATTGACATTTTAGGTTATGAATTCAGAATTTGTTTTTTAATTTTCAGATGTGTACTTACTCGTCAGGTAGCAGGAAGTATCGAGAAGTTAGAATATAGTACATTTACGAAGTTTGATTTATCAGCATAATAACCAACGAAATACCTATCTCCAACAAGTATTTTCATGAAAATATACAATAGTAAAAAATATAATAATATAGTAAAATATTTTTAAAACCAAGCTTTGAAAATATATAGTAGAAAATATAATAATATAGTAGAACATTTTCAAAACCAAGCTTTAAAAAGAAAAATTAAACTCAAACTAATCCATTTATTACATTCCACAATGTATTCTATATAAAGTCTTGTCGGGCGATTTACCTGTTTTATTAAAAAAAAACATATTTCTCTCTCAAAATTACTCATATCAAATTCAAGTCACATATTATCGTTCATCTGCACAAGTGAATCTAGCGACAAGTTCTAATTTTTTAATTCCTCAGACTACTCATTTCATTTAACGCGTCATTATTGCATGGTCGGCCAATCAAACATGGCCAAATACCACCAAACTATTTCAAACCTTTGTGAAGTTATAACTTCTTCAAATTGGTAAAGTGGACATCCAGTTTTCGATATTTTGATTTATTTCTCCTAGGACCCTTTTATTTGATCTCGATATTATATAAACGTATAAAAAACATATTCCATTATCTCTGAGAGTTCTCCATGAAAAACTACTACGCTATCATGGAGGAGTTTGCCATATTGAATTTGCAGTGACGTCATTTGATTTTTTTTTATTCTTTTCAGCAATCTCATTTATTCAATGAACAAATCATGAATTACACATAAAAACTAGTGCTTCTTCTTGGGTGGTCCGCCATATTGGGTTTTTCTTTTTTTTTTTTCAGTAAACTCTCCAGTTGAAACCTATATCATGGGAGTGCATAAAATTAGTTCACCATCTTGAGTGATCCGCCATATTGGAGTTACAGAAGCCTCAATTCATTTTTAATAATTTTTTCAGCTAACTTTTTCATTTAATATCCATATAATAGAGGTGCATATAAAATGATTAGTCCACCATCTTGGGAGGTCCGCCGCATTGAATAAGAATGACGTCAGTCAAGCTGAACTTGTGTGCAAAATGTCAGCTCAGTCGGTTCGATAACTATGAATTAGATAGTTTTCATGAATGTTATCTGTAATTGCCATGGAATATTATCCTATTGAATTTGATCAATGTCAATGATATATTTATCATACGAACTTCTAGAAGTTAGGAGAGCGCTAAGCTTTAAATTGGATTGTTACGTAGAAAATTAGGAGTTTCCATGAACTAGGCTAATCTTGGAAATTACATTATAAATACACTCCAATCCATTATTAAATAGGACTTACAAGCTACAGAATCTCAAATATTTTCATCGAAAGCACAACCTGAAATGTGTCATGAATGTTCATTTCTCTCAAAAATACATAATTTTGAATGATAGTATTTTGTGTATTTTTACGTCTTTTTATGGAAATATATTTCTTCATTAAGGGTGTCGATTTGAAAAATAATATTTCCTTTACATATAATTTCTTTCAAAAAATGCAAAAACGATAACTCACTTGCTCAGTCGTCATTGCTTGTTTGCAATATTTTGGTCAAAAACAATTGCGTTATTATGCCTCAGCTACCGTATTCACGAGATTTGTCCCCCGCGACTTTTTTCTGTTCCCAAGATTGAAGAGACCCATGAAAGAACGGCGTTTTGTGACGCCTGAGGAGATAAAAACCAAATCACTGAAAGAGCTCATGGACATAACAAAAAGTATAAATCAGAACTACTTCGAATATTTGGAAAAAAGCTGGCACATGTGTATTATACCTGAGGGGGACTACTTTGAAGGGAAAAATAGAAAATGATGAGCAAATGAATATTTTTTGAGAAAAATGAAAATTCACTTTATTTTTTTGAACGAGGTAGAATTTTATGATATCATCAACCCCATCAGAGGAATCAAGTAATTGAACCAATTATACCTGTTGTAAAAACTGTTTTATGTACAATGTTCATATCGAAGTAGTTGTTTCGATAGTACTTTTCCTTTCGTATAATCCAATACTCAAATGAAAGTAGTTCTTTTGTTAGGGTTTTTTCTTTTAGTTCGTCTCAGAAAGTAACTAGTATGCATGATCTACAGCTACACATCATCGTAAAGAGTTTATTTTGAAATGAATTGCTTTCTTCATTCTTCATGAGGAAAGAAAAATTAATCTCTCCTAGGAAAATGCCGCTTACCATGAAAAAAAATGTTGAGTTGAAATTTGGCGGTGGATCCTGCAGATTGACTTCCTTTATGTGTGAATCTATTCGATTTAAATATATCAATGGAGAAGAAGTTTAACCAGTTTTGATTTCGTAATCTGCTTCAATTTTTGTCATGAAAAAACTCTATGGTTACCTTTCTGTGGCAAACAGAATACTTTCCAATGCCAACATCATAATGCACTGGAAATTACTGAGGTATACTTTTTCAATAATCCAGTTTAATCTTCTGGAACGTGAATGAGTGCGTAGAATCCTTCGGAAAAAAGCACGGATTAGAATAATACCCAGTTGCGAATGTCGTGCTTTCATATAATTCATACTGTAAAAATAAAAACGAGGAAGTGATAATTATAAAAGCAAGCCTTATGGAATTCATGAATGAATTAATTCTGTAGAGGAAAAAGTGATTATTTCTATTTTGATAAATTAAATGTTTTTTGTACCCAACATAACTACCAAGGTTCAGAAAGCTATTTGTTCTGGTGAAATAATTAAAATTTCAATCAAATGAAACAAGCGATATTTGGTATTGAATGTTTTTCAACGAAAATTAAAAAAAAATTGTTTTGGTATAACAACTTATAACAACTTTGGTATAACAAGCTTTAATCTCTCTGATGAAAAATATATGAGATTGAGTTTAAAGATTCAAAAACTTTGGTTACACGTTATTTCATGTTTAAAAAATAACAATATTCATGGCAATGAATATAGAATTTCCTACTTGAATTCAATATAAAACGCCTTTCGCTACAAGCTTCATCAGTTAGTGGTACCAGTAACGTGTTATTGAAACGCGTTTTCAATGAAATTTATTGTGTGAAAATAAAATAATTATTACCATGGACAGTGTTATCAATTTTCATCAAGTAACGGGTCATAGTGTTCATTAAAGGTAAAGAGTTGTCAACTTGTACATAATAAAAAAATGAAGAGTACGACTGACGTCGTTCTCCACTCACGTTCCAGCTTCTGGAAAAATCCTGAAATAAATCTGCAGCACCATCTTAGAAGAAATCTTCACTTTCCCTACTACACTTATTTATTTACCATGGCATCATTTTACTCGAATCAGAATCATTCATCACAAAAGTAATAATAATTACCGGAAACTGAATTCACACCAAAATAAATAGGCATTCTGAACAATTCAAAAAGACGACTATTCGTAACAGTGCCATTTCGCTTTGTCTCTGATCCGGTATAAAGTTGTTTTCGTCGATATATCTGATCTATACGCATATTGATGTCGATGCAGTGGTCTGGTAGCCAGTTTTATGTCCTTATTCTTTAGTATGCCTTCGCCAAGTCATATCCAAATTTTCGGAATGGAAGTGGCCCTAATCAGTTTCCACGATTTTGGTATGTATTCTAGAGCCAATCTACATCTGGTGAGTATACACGATTTTCAAAAGAAAAGATTAGGTCCTTTCTGCAGCATTACTGCATGAGTCTAATCATTGAATCTAAAATACGGCGATACTGTTATATTTTAACAGCACCGATTTGCACAAACAATTATATTTTACATACCCCCTGCTTCAAGTTGGCTCTTCACCCGAGGTTGCTTTTACCCAGAGAGCGGATGGCACCAACGGGGGTGAAAAATATTTCACTTGTCGCCAAATAAGTAGATTCAAATAAGTAGAGAAAACGAAATCGAAGCTGGTAGGCAGTTGTCGAATGGGACTTGTACCACACGTTTCGTCTGCTACTGCGGCAGTCACCATCAATGATATGTGCCATGACTGTGGGGACGAATGTGATATTTTTTGAAATCTGAGTCAATCGTTGCTTCAGAGCAGGTGGAAAAAATGTTTTTCCATCAACCATCTGACGCCTCTGTACGAACGACAACCCCCATATGTCAAAACTCGTGCGAGCTGGGGATTAACGAGGTCTTACATGTTATCGTGCGATTTTCAGCACGTGAATCACTCAAACTACCTTTGCTGATGTTTCAGGTCGATTTGGGTGTTTTTTTTCTCGCTGGATCCATGGGTTTTTGCAAAAGACAGTTTCCCTGCCGATATCCTGGTTGGATTTTCCTTCAACGAAAGATTTTCCTAGGGAAATTTTCCTCTCTTTGAGGACCGCAACAACATTAATGCCTTATTTTGGTGGTGTTCATTATGAATATAATCACCCTTTTTTGTATTTGAGGACGGATCGACGCCTAGGAGAGGAACATATTTCAGAATGTTGTCGACTTCCAGTTGGATATATTCTTTTGGATCCAGGTTGGGATCTATGTGAGTGAACACCTTATATACCTTCTTTAATGGAAATAAAGGACATGGACCTCAGCAACAACTAGCTGCCATATTCTGGAAAATTTATTCACTTCCCACCGTGAAAAATACAGAAACATTTCTGTTGATTCTTTGTTGATTAAAAAAAACATGACCATAATGAGTGTTACCTGTTTTCTGCCTACATTGCTCTGAATCAATACTCTTCGATTCCTGTGAAATTATTTTTTCCAAGCGGTTCAGTTCTTCCAATTTTTGGTCATATTTCCTTATTTACTTTTTTGGGATGAAGAATGCCTATTACTTTAACGTTTCGACTTTTTTTAGTTTTTCATCCATATGCGATATTTCAGTGATTACGTGTACCAACAGTTACACTCAATATGACAGCTTCTTCAATTCTAACATTTATGTTTCATGGTTACTTTTTTGATATTTCTCCATTTTTTTTTTCGACAGTACAGTTGACGTTTGCCTTGGGTATTTCTCCATCATGAAGGAAACTTAGACAAGTTAATAGCGCGCGTTAATTCCCCTACTCGGTTCTAAGCGAGCACCTAAACGTAATGCCTATTTATATGAGAGTTGAAAGTAAGGTTTCATTTCGTGGGTGAAAAATTTCACGAACAAAGTAAGACTTACTTTAAACACAAATATCATACAAAGTTTTTTGTACAACTGTCCTGTTTTCAAAATAAATTCAATAATTCTTTGAAAACTCATTTTGACATCTCTTGTCAGTCAACTATTTTCAAGTTATCGCATTTCCCGAGAGTGGCCTTATCAGGTGACGCAGAATCACCTGGTTACCAACAAACAGTATTGTTTACAG
Source organism: Leptinotarsa lineolata (assembly GCA_015342045.1). Taxonomy (NCBI): domain Eukaryota; kingdom Metazoa; phylum Arthropoda; class Insecta; order Coleoptera; family Chrysomelidae; genus Leptinotarsa; species Leptinotarsa lineolata. The sequence goes on from WOGR01010839.1 coordinate 9,337, forward strand.
TTCACGCGTTTTATTTGAAGTTACATTTGAAGTTCTTGCTGGTGTTTGATGTCTTGCATAATGAAGAACAATAGTGGGGAATTGTGTGTTCGTGACGATATTGAAGAGGCTGCAAAAAAAACTTCAAATGAATTGTTGCCAAAAAAAATGGCTCAGTAGTACGATATCGCATATTCTAATTTTCTTAGCTGGTGTGGACTTGAAAACGTTAAAGAAAATTCCAGCGAAACCGCCTTCTTAGCCTATCTAGAAGAGAAATCAAAAATATGGAACTGGTCAACTTTGTGGAACAAGTTTTCAATGATAAAATCTGCTCCCACTAAATACAAGCAAATATTTCAAAGTAATAGTATTCTCAAAGCGAATAAATGAAAGTTATAGGCCCAAAAAATCAAAAACTCTTACGTTTGAACAAGTTCAGAGGTTTATAAATGAGACGCCAGATGAAAAATATTTGATGATGAAATTTGCTACTATTTTCGGAATATATGGAGCCTGCCGGCGTGAAGAGCTGTGCCATTTATCAATAGAAGACATTAAATGAATGGATAAATCATTGATTGTTCAAATTCCAAATACAAAATAGAAAATTTGTGGTTCATTTTGCATTATTGGAAAAAAATTCACTATTTTAGTAAATACGTTGCATTACGCCCTTCTGTTATCAATCATCAACATTTTTTTCTGAAATACACGAATTATAAATGCAGTGCTTTAGGGAAAATGCCCTCTATTACCATTGCTGAGTATCAGAACCTCCCGGAACCAAAGGAATATACAGGTCACTGTTTCAGGAGGTCTTCTGCTTCTTTGCTGGTAGAATCAGGAGCAAATATAACGGATATTGAGAAGCACGGAGGATGGAAGTCTACAACAGTAGCTGAGGATCACATCGATCAATCTATTTTTTATAAAAAGGCTACTGCTGAAAGAATAATCCCAAGAGCTAGTTCCAGCATTACAACATCGTCCTCTTCACTTCAAAAATTAAATATTAATGCCCATAAAGTTTTCATCTCAGCTAGTTCAAATATATTACAAGGCTCTTCAACATCGCAAGGTAATATCAGCAGTTGTTCTGATTGTTCTTTTCATATTAATGTTCATAAATAATAATAATAGTGTAATTAATGTATATAATACATTTGTAACAGTACTGTACTGTAACAGTACATAGAAAGAAGTGAAAGTTGCTATTGTGTTTTTATTTGAATCAATCAACCAATTTCCAGGGCCGTAATTTAAAAGGGAATAATTCACCCAATTATAATAAAATATTACCGAAACATCCCAAAATATAAAATTAAATTTAATTTTTCAGTATGAAGTGAACGTCGACGATCCAAAAGCCACAACAAAAATACAGGTCGGTATTTAGAATTTCAAAGATGGGGGTGGCCCAAGTCAGACGACACCCCGTATAAAAGATTCAAGG
>WOGR01010840.1:0-10770 GCA_015342045.1 Leptinotarsa lineolata
TGCAAGAAAGTGGCATTATTTGATTTTAATGAAAATTGGCTTACAAGGTTGATCGTAGCGCATTCCTTTCGATTATGAAATGTTCATCAAAAAATCATTCGGTTTCGAGATACGAATTGTTGAAATATTCCAAAACATGGTTGGTTTTTGTCAAAAGTATCCAGACAATGATTTTTCGATGAACATTTTAAAAAAGTTGACGAGATCCAACACATACTTAGTTTTTGTAATTATCTCAGCAACTTCACTTAGCGCCTTAGTAGTTGAGTAATATACAACGATATAGAAAATTGCAAATATCTCGAAAACGATAACCTCCAGCGTTGTTGAGGATGTACCATCTTCATTAAGAAGAGGTATGGAAACTAGGTTTATCATGAAAAGTACCAAAGTTCACTGTCAATAAAGTTAGGGCAATTCGAAGTAAATAATGACAACAATACGCAGCGCCCTCTAGATGTTACATAAAAATCAATTCAAAATTATGATTTCCCACGTCAAAAAAACCTCGGGTACCAAATTTCGTGGAAATAACTTATTTTTTGCAACCGTTATTTGAAAAAAAAACCAGAAAATTCAATTTCAACACCCTATATCTCAAAAACGAAGCATTTACGGACACAAGTTCATATAGATTCTTTTTCTTGTCTCAGAAATACGTCACTTGAATATTTTAACATACTTAAGTTACACCTAGTATATTGATATTCAAGAAGATTAGGTGATTCTATAGAACCCCAAAAAAACTGAAAGTTCTTGTCACTTCATAACAAGTATCATTTACATATTTATCAATTTACAAATTTTTCGATGATTAAGTACGTTCAAGTATCTATATTAGGTGAAATGCTAATTAGGAACATATATTTTACTCACTGTAACAAAATGTTAGACAATAAATGTTTCAAAATCATATCATTATTAGAAAGTTAACCATCCATTGATTATCAAAAGGGCAAAACTTTGTAAATATCGTTATATTTGCCTACGTCTGCTAACTTCTCAATATTCACCATAGCAGTTATAATTTTTCCGATCGATACTCTCACAACTTGATTTGAAATTAACATTGCACAAAACTCAAGGGGTTTGTCAATACATCTGCAGACGGCCATTTTTCTATTTCAATCAATCCAGCTGTAAATGCATTAAGGTTCTCGGTTCCTAAAAATATAAGACGAGTCTTTCCCAATGAGATGAAGCTTTCCCAGGGGATTCGGCAAGCCAAGCGAGTTCTCTTCGTTCTCTCACATCGCAGGTAAGTTCATTCCTGAGATTAAGATTTATTGCTCCGTGTAATTCGCTTTTACTGCTGTTGGGAGAGCTCAGTTCATTCATTCTTTATGATCCTGTTGTTCCACATTTTCGTGTGATATGAAAAAAATTCTGAAATGTTATCAAATGAACAAAATGTCCGTCATATATTCGGTTGAATATTCAAGAAATCATATATGGACATATATATAAATGAAAAAAGAAGTAGAGAACGAATTAACTGCGGAAACAGTGTCAATCGTCAAAAATATCTTATCATCAACTCCCAGTTTTTCAACTGTGAATCACATTGTATATCGAAAAATAAACATCCAGTTTTGAGAGCAAAATTGTAATACAAAGCAGTGTTCTAATTTTGTTCACAAAAAACCTACAACGTTGCCAACTCAGGTATGGTCTGTAAAACGTTTAAAGGTACAGTACAGGAGAAATTTAATTCAATTTTAAATTTAATGAATTTTAGATGTTTTCCTTTTGAAAAGGTATTCGCTGCTACGAGCATCCCGTTTTCCAATTACGATGGAGACAAAAGAGAAAGAGAGGAAATAATCAAGAGTTTATGTGAAAACAATTTTCGGAGAGTGAGGGAAATATGCCGATAATGCGGTTCCGAGAAAATCGTCTGAATTTTTCAATATAAACAGCGTATCACCACTTGTCGTAGATAATGAAAGTTCGAAGCTGGAAAATCTGTTTTCTCTTCAATGGACATTAATGCATCAGGTGTTCCACAAGGATCTGTATCGGGCCCTGTATTATTTATCTTATATATAAATGACTTGCCTTTGATTTTATCAGATACTTTCACCACAATATATGCAGATGACTCCACTTTACAAATCAAATATGAAAATTTTGACTCATTACAAACAAAAATTACGAACTCAGTTAACAAATTATCTGCTTGGTCCTTTGACAGAGCATTGTTAATAAACTCCAGTAGAACTAAATATACAACATTTCATACTCATCAAAACTCAAACATTCCGACACAAAATGTCAATTTAAATAATAGTACCATTGATACAATAATAGATGTTAAATTTCTAGGAGTATTTTTTGATTCCAGACTGTCTTTCAGAACTCACTGTGATAAATTATGTAGAATTCTGAATGTTATCAATTGAGAAACCTAAAAAGCGCATTGAGTTTGGACCATCTCCTAAAATTCTACCACGCTGAAATTCATTCCAGAATTTCTTATGGAATTATTGTATAGGGAAACACTTCAGGTGCACATAGTGTGTTTCTATGTCAGAAGCGTATCCTAAGATGTCTCGTGGGCTGTCCACTTGACCACTCATGTCGAAACATTTTTAAAGAACATAAAATATTAACAGTCAGTGGCATATCAATTCTTGAACTGTTGACATATGTACATTGTAATTAAAATACCTTCAAAAGAAACTGTAACAAGTATATCCACAATACTAGGAAAAATGGGAACTTTCAGGTACCCTTCAGGCACCTGGAATTATCCAAAAATTCACCAATTACTTTTGGTTTGTACTTATATAACTCACTTCCACAGAAGTTGAAGAGTTTGCCAACACATACTTTGAAACGTAGATCTGTGCCCTTATACAACAAAAGAATTCAGTAGCAATTTAGCTTTAATATAGTTATACAACATTTAATAGAGTATTATATGGAATTTTAATTGTTTGCTGTATGTTTTTATGACTGATAATATTTGTAAATGTAAGACATTTTTTTCCTACTTTTACTGACTTATCTTATATCACATGTGATCTTACAGGATGAATAAATTATTGTATTGTATTGTATTGTACTATAATAATAGTTTCTTCACTGAGAGCCTATATAACACATGGGCTAAAAAGTCCCGGGCCTGAGAAAAAAAACGCGTTTATTTTTGTTCAAAATTGACTTTATCCATCAACGTAATGAGAGCCACACAATCATTCCAACGCCGCTGTACCATTTCAATACAACTTTTGAAGAACGATTTATCTTTTGCCTAAGAATAGGCATCAGTTTTGATAATAACCTCTTCATTCGAGCGAAATTTCTCACCGGTGAGCATTTTTTGAGATCTGTGAATAGCCAGTAGTCACTGGGAGCCAAATCTGGTGAATTCTGTGGATGCGGAAGCAATTCATGTAGTTTTGCTATTGTTTTGGTTGACTTCTGACACGATGCCTTATCTTGATGGAACAGTTTTTATTTTCGCTATATGCGGTCGTTTCTTTGCAATTTTGGCCTTTAAATGCTCCAATAACGCTCTACAGTATTCACTGTTGATGATATTTATCTTCTCAAGATAGTCGATGAATATTACACCACCCAAAATACCGAGGCCATGACCTTTTCAGCCGATTGCTGTGCTTTCGTACCCTTTGGACAAGCTTTACCATTTTTTCTGAAATTTGTTCTATATGCAACATATCTATATGCAATATATCTTCAACAGTACTTCGAATTATGTCTTTTCAGAGATGATAGATAAACATTTTCAGTATGGAGTCATGACCGATTCAGGTAATAAAACAAATACGGCACATAGAACTACAAAAGCAAAGTTCGTACCATAATGCAAAACAATACATTGTCAAATTATACGGAACAATTAAGAAAACAGAATGATCATCATCCAACCACAGGTCTCTATGAACATTAATTTACATGAAAATCACTAGTAGTTGTTTTTGAAGGTCTTCTTCCTTTCATGTAATTCGATGTTCACGTAAAAGTAGTTGTTTTGGAAGGATCTTTTATTCCCGCTTGTATCTGAAACAAACTTCTGTATGAGCACTATATATTTTCACAAAAAGCTCTCATTGTAATTATTTCCAATTTTTTATTTATCTTTTTCAATTTTAAGGAATATCTTCTGTTAAGTCACAGAAAACTGCGTACAAAAGTATAAGGATTTTGAATAAATTTTTAGATTGAAATTTTATACTTCGGCGAGGATCGTAATTCGAAATTTTGGCGAACACTCCGGTTTTAAATTTGGTGGAGGGCAAATTTATTCCTGAAATTAGTTCTGTATGTAAAAAGTACAAAGTATTTTCACCCGTTTTTCCGAGACATGATTTCTCCTAAAATATTTTTTCCTTTCAATTGGCGATTCCCCCGGTTTTGAATTTTGTTATGGTGGTGAAAGGCATACCAAATACCAGGTATTTTTACTTATTAATGAGTCTGTTATTTCACATGTTCTCTTCAAGTATATGAAAAAATAGATAACTTCCAAAACATATGATGAGAAGATAGACGGATATCAATGAATATTCATCACTAAAATGTGAAGTGCAATCGTAGATTTTTTTTTTGATGTACAATTGAGGACAAGGAGCTTATCTCCTAAGAAATAATTGGATTTCATTGTCAAATTCTTATGCAATCAATAGAAAGCCAACACGTTCTTTTGATATCTTCACAATGTCAATTAACTCCCGCAACTTCTCTTCTCGATTATTTTGAACGATTTTGTTGAATTTTTCGTGTTTTCTGGTGTTACTGCCTCATTTGGATGTCTATGTTTTGGATCCATTGTTTCGAAAATAACTGCAACTCCTTGACATGAGGCAGAAATACTTTTTTGTATAGATATTTAAATGTTCAAACCTCATATACCAATCGATATTTCTTCAAGTTGATATAACACCAGGACCAATAACTCATGTCATGTTCCTCTCATGAAAAAAGCAATGGGGAAGTTTAACTTATCTGGGACCAGTTATTAAAAATGCATTACCACACAATATTTCAACTCTGGAATCTTTGGAAAAGTTCATACTCTCGTTGAAAAATTATGTATTGGCAAATAGAGCTACTATGAAGAATTTAATCAATACAGAAAATAATTGAGAAATGCACCTTTTAATATGTATTTCATATAATAACAGTATAATTAAATATAATAACAGTTATATTTAATACATTCGGCTCATCTCCTATAATCTTAACTTATCACTGTACTGTTCATTTCAACTTTTTGAATAAACTCTGTCCTATTTTAACAAGAGAATTTCCATAACAATATTAATCAATGAATGTATATACAATGTAAATAAATATCTTTTGATGTTAATCACTCTCTTGTTGAAACTTCTGTTTGTTATTATCATTTTCATATTATTTGTACTATGTCTATTTTTGATATTTTTGTGACTATATTCTTCTACTCTGTGAGTTCTGAGTTGCTATTTCAACGATTATAATGTTGTATTATATATTTATTTGATATGTTCTCTCACATACAGTGCTCAGAAAATACTCTGGAGTTTCTGGCTTTCGTGAGTATATTTCCATCGTTTGGCTGACCTGTTACTTGTCAAATAAACGTTATTATTATTATTATAATTACCATTATTATTCATTTCACTATTGCTAGTCTCGATATAGTTCAATATGGTATCGGATTCTTCGTCTATAAAAATTTTCATTTGTCCAGATGAAAATATTTTTGATTTTTTTCCAACATATCTTTCGGACTTTCGCTTCAATAAAGCTTGTTGCTTCTTAAATTCAGAAATGTCTATATTATGGTTGATATTTACCAATGATTTCATTATTGAATAATGTCTCCATGTACTAGATGACTCCATAGTAGCGAAATTGGCGCGCTGGTAGTGCGCCTTACTCACGATCAGAAGGTCGTGGGTTCGATTTCAACCTCGATCAGATATTTTTTATAAGAGAATTTATCTAGTTGAAGCTGGGATGATTCCGCAACCGTGTTAGTAATCACATGTTGAAAAGTAAGACCTCGTTAGTCCTTAGCTCACACAAGTTCCGACATCTGAGGGTTCTCGTTTGTTGGAGTGCGACAGCTGGATAGCGTAAAAAAAATTCCAAACAGTTATCAATTCTTGAAAATAAGCAATAAAAAAATTTTTGGAGAATTTCGAAAGATTATTTCTCCAATCCAAAAACCGTTGATATAGTTTTTTTCTCCGATGTGTTTGGAGGAGTCGATAGAAATTCTTCTATATCGCTGATATTAGACATTTTGATAATATAATTATCTATATTCTATGAAAATTCAATACATACTGATTTCGACAAATGAAACAATCAGATAAAAATCTAAATGGATGTCAAATGCACAGCATGCTTGATTGAATAATCATGGGTTTCTATTGATTAAAAATCTGTATCGTTATGAAATATCTGTATCATAATGGGTCTCATCATGAAACGGATTATGGTTTATTTTTCTGTATAAATACTGTTTTACTGATGCAAAATCTTTTATGAAGCATCAGTATGACCCGATGCTTCAAAACATTACAGTAAAAGTTAATAAAACTCAGTTGACAACTTTTTTGGTGACTCATATAGTTCGATTTGAGAAATACTGTTGTATTTTTTGTCATAAAAATGTTTCACTGAGTTTTGATTGAGTCAAAATATAAAGAAAAACAAAACACACTGATAAACCCCAATGAGACAGTAATTGTATTCTCCAAGAAATCCAGTAATACAAAAGCACTCCACAGAATGAGTAGCTAGTTAAATTGAAGCACCAACTTCAAAAGCAGCGGCAAAGCAGGTGAATCATTCATCAAGAGTATTTACACCCACTTTGAATGAATTCATTGAGTGAGGTAACACACTAGTATTCATGAAATATGTTGTGAGTTAGACATATTGGAATAAAACCTTTGCTCTTTCACAAAATCGCAGCCAATAATCACTTATGGAAAATAAGAATTAGTGTGAATATGAAAGCATGGGCATAGAGATGTTAATCCATTTGGGAAATCTATACGGAAATTGAATGAATATTCAAAATGGATCCGAACAATAAAATCTATTTGATAACTGATAAAGGAATAAATACTCAACAAGTGTATTCAAAAATATTTCCTGAAGCCACGTATATAAGAATAAAAAATAAAGTAAATTTTTCAATTTACCCACAACCAGGAACATGAAAAAACATAGGAAAGAAGAAAATGCATAATGATAATCAATGTTTGTTTTCATATCTGACAAGCTCGATTCCAATGAAACAAAAATAAAAGATGAAATTCGAGAAAATCATAATGAATATTTCAACAGACGACCATATATCTTTTATATAACAACTAATCATTTTTTCTTCTATCAAGTCGAGAAAATCACCAAATACGATTTCGAAAATACTCCTTTGCATGGGAATCTTTATAGAATAATTTCCAAAGAAAAAATACCTAAATTGCTGCTGAGTTTCCATGTGGTAAATTTTCCTACTATTTCCATAATTATATATTTGAACTACCGTGTGTCTCGAAAGAATTGTGATATTTCAAATATATCTATCATACAATACTATTTCCACATTATGTACATTTCCACTGTTCCGTAGATAGCCAAATTGAAAGTCAAAAATTCAATTCCTGTTCTAGTCTATCTTTTTCGAAAAAACACTATCATCAACACCACAAAAAATAAGTTTCTCTGGTATGAAAATTAAAATTAATTTTATCTACCTACTTTGTTAGGAATCTCACGTTAACAGGTGAGACCCGTTAATCCTTAACTCGCACAAGTTTATCAACTTCTGAGAGTTGTCGTTCGCATGGAAGCGACAGCCGATCAACGAAAACACAGATTTTAAATGGATTTTTTTTTAAAACCGTTCAAGAATATGTTCGACAAACACCCACACGCGCCCGCACGTAACTGATTTTACAAAATCCATATTCAATATAACTGTAAAACATATCCGAACATAACTCTTCAGTTCCTCTAGTAGCTTGTCTACTAGAAACATCATTCATCAATACTTATCATCACCGTCATCAATTTAAATATCGTTCGTTAGGAAACAAACTTTTAGAACAAGAAAAATGACTCTCCTGGAGTCAAAGTAAGTACATCATTATCATTCGGCGACGACTATTTTTCTAATCTTGATAGTGTTGTACGCTGAATTCGAAATGAGAATATAAATTACAAAGTGAATTCTCATTTGCAAGCCTGATTCAAAATGACACCCCAATCTGTTATTTCAGTGAACTACAGTGAACTTTCACAATTCAAGTTTGCGACACCCTGCAATATTTTTTGGGAGTTGGTTTATCTTCATAACTTTCAGCAAAAGTTTATGATTTACTGAAATTCTTCTATGATCGTTTCAGAGAACATTGTTTTTTCTGGATCCGACTCAAATAAGTGGAAATGAAATTAATAACTCTAGAATCCCTCCGGAAAAATATATGAACGATTTTGACTTGGCAAAAATATAACTTGATCAGTACTCGAATTATGTATATGGAGAGAAGGAACAGTTTCACCATTCTTGTGTCTAATATAGGTTATCAGAAAAATTATATTTTGGCGACGTTCTCAATTTTTGGCGAATACTTCGGTTTTAAATTTGATTTGATGGTACAGTCATATTTCCTCTACATATTTTTTCTATGTAAAAAGTACCTACAATGTGTTTTCATTTGATATATTTTTTCTTCAGAAAACTGATCTCTTCTAAAATATTTTTCTTTTACTAATCGGAGTGATGTATGTCACAATAAACTGCTCGCAAAGAGTGGATCAAAATTATATAGATTTCATCAGTTCGGGCTCCCACTGTCTATTGTTATATAGAATGATTTGAAATCCCTGAAATAATCAATACAATTGAAAATTATAGGAATGGCTGAAAATAACATAATTTCCAATTGTATTGATTATTTCAGGGATTTCAAATCGTTCGAACAGATGAAATTCACCACGAAACACTGTCAATCACTTTCAAACAAAGAAGTAAATGGCTCTAGTGGGATTATATTTTGGGGACGGTCACAATTTGAAGTTGTTTGGCGAATACACCGGTTTTGAATTTTGTTTTGGTTGTGAAGGACTCATTTTTTCCTGAAATTTGTTCTGTATACAACAAGAAACACGTATACTCAGTTATTCATGTATCTTCTATTTTCCAAGTTCTCTTCGAGTATATGGAAAAATGACTAACTTCCCCAACATATGATGTTTTTGCTTTTATGTTTTATATTCATTGAAAATTTTTCAAATCTGTGAATTCCTCCAGAAAAATATATGAATGATTTTAATTTGGTAAGAATATATATTCAATAGTACGTCAAATTATCAGAGATGATAGAATAACATTTTCAGTATTTTGTCGACATGGAGTTAAGACCAATTTAGGTAATAAAATAAATATTATTTTTTCGCACATAGAACAACAAAAACAAAGTTTGTATCATAGTGCAAAACAATACCTTGTAGTTGTTTTGGAAGGTCTTCTTCCTTTCATGTAATTCGATGTTCGCGTGGAAGTAGTTGTTTTGGAAGTGTCTTTTATTCCAGTTTGTATCTGAAAGAAACTTCTGTGTGAACACTATATATTTTCACAAAGAGCTTTCATTGTGGTTATTTTTTTTCCGTTTTTTCGGAAATTTCCTATCTTTTATTAATCTTCTTCAATTCAAAGTAATGTCTATTGTTGACTCACAAGAAACTGCGTACAGAAGTATATGGATTTTGAATAAATTTTTTAGGTTGAAATTTTATACTTCCGAGAGAAGCGTAATTTGTAATTTTGGCGAATACTCCGGTTTTAAATTTGGTGGAGGGCAAATTTATTCCTGAATTTAGTGTATGTAAAAAGTACAATGTATTTTCACCTTTTTTTTCCAAGACTGATTTCTCCTGGAACATATTCCTTTTCAATTGGTGATCCTCCGGTTTTGAATCTTGTTTTGGTGGTGAAAGGCATACCAAATACCAGGTATTTTTACTCAATAATGAGTCTGTTATTTTACAAGTTCTTTTCAATTATATGAAAAAATGGCTAACTTCCAAAACATATGATGAGAAAATAGACAAATATTAATTGATATTCATCAATGTAATGTGAAACGCAATCATAGATCTTTTTTTAATGCACAATTGAGGACAAAGAGCCTGTCTCCTAGGAAGTTATTGAATTTCATTATTTCAGTTGGCTATGTTTTTATGGTTTTCATTCATGGCAAGTGTTTTCAATATGAATTATCCATATGGCTAACAAAATGATTTTTTTACAATCAAATAACTGCTTTCGAAGATTTCTCTCTGCGTACCTTTTAACGCCGATTTTCAAAGAATTGAAATCTGTTTAAAATCTGTTTTTTCGTTAATCAGGACTAATGAGGTCTCAAACTTTTAACGTGTGATTCCTAACACAGTGTTATACTGGAAGTTCAGAGCTTTACATCATTTAATTGTGTTTTTTTCTATATCAGTGAAAATTTCCGTAATGTACCATAATTTCAGAGAGCTAATTATTTTATCCATGAAAAAACAATTCATAAAAATCAAGTTATAAGTAAACTCCTTCTGAAAAAAACGATGAAAGATGTCCAGCCAAAAATTTCATCAGAACCATAACACGAAAACAAAAAAACTCGCATAACATTCATGGGGGTGATTCTGATAGATCTTGAGGATCTTGGATTCAGATCACCATTTGGATCACCCTGTATACTAGTGAGAGTCACAAGACATAATATATTTTCATGAAGAACTGAGTCAATT
>WOGR01010841.1:0-10770 GCA_015342045.1 Leptinotarsa lineolata
ATTGTTCGAGACCTGGTCATATCCGCTGGCATTAGAATTTTTCAGTCTATTTATCAATTCAACCACCTCATATTCCGTGATTGGATGGAAAAAGATGAAATTTGGGCAAAGTGCGATCATATTTTCCATGAAGTTTAGATCATATTCTCTCTGTTCTTCCGCTTTCGAGAAATGTGCATTAAAGTTGTTAGCCTTGGCAACACATGACACATGTATGTATGGCTTATCTTGAAACACCCATACAGTCGACTGCTGTTTACTTTCGGGCTCATTCACGTAAATCAACGATTCATCACGTGTCACGATGTCATAGACGTGTTTCGAAGCACCGCGATTGTATTTTTTGAGCATTTCCTTCGACCAATCGACACGAGCCTTTTTTTGAGCGATTGACAAATTGTGTGGGATCCACCGCGAATAAATTTTTTGACAGTCAAATGTTTATGCAATATTGAATGTATGCTGGTCCCACTATTACCTAAGGTTGTCTCAATCTTACGATAGGTCACATGACGATCAATATCAGTTCGCGAACAGCATCAGTGGTTTTCGGAACAACAATTGATTTTGGACGACCTTCACGAAATTTGTCTTGGAGTGAACTACGACCACGATTTAATTCAGCATATCATCGATAAACACTGGTCCTTGATGGAGCCTCATCGCCAAAAATTGAATTAAGTTTATCCATGCACAGTTGCTGAGTTAATCCACGTCGAATATTTAAAGTTACTGTGAACAACACAAATAGCTCTCGTATGTCAAAATGTTCTGAGTATGTATAACCTCAAAAATGTCCAACTTTACGATAGATCTGTCAGTTGCCAGATTGCAACACTGGGGTTGCCAAATCCCGAAACATAAAAGGCAACCTATCGTACGAATGATACTATTGTGAGATTACTCACTTAACATTTCACAAAATCATGGCACGTATTTCACTATACAGTAATTCCTTCTGGCGTCTTCTTCGAACACGCGATATTTTTCACTGGATACACACAAAATGGCGATACGTGTTCCATTATACAGTAGTTTCTGCAGGCGACTTTATTGAACACGCAAATAAGTATTTAGATAACACTTCATTGTAGAATTTTTCACTTGAAAGTTTACAAAATCGCGATACGTGTTCCAATATATATTAGTTCTTTGAACGGCAAACCTTGGTTCAACAAAAATTGCGAGCAAGCTGTTGCCTCCAAAAATTACAGTGTCGAAAACCTAACTAGGTTTGTTAGTGCTCGCAACAGCTGCAAAGTGAGACTAAATGAAAGCAAAGAACTTCACAATCAGAGAATGAGGGATAAACTGCTTGCAAATCCCAACGAGTCCAAATCCTTCTGGTCGGTAGCTAAAGCTGTTAATAAAAACTACGAATTCCACAATTCCGCCAATAACACAAGAGGATGATTCAATTGCAACAACAGTCATAAAAAAGCAAATCTACTAGCTGAACAATTCGCGTCTCACTCCACAGCTGATTTTTTGGGAAAGGTACCACTCACTATTGCCACATTAGAATCCACAATACCGGAAATTATTTTTCGACAACGTCTAGTCAGGCGAATTTTGAAACAACTCAATATAAAAAAGGCGTCTGATCCTAATGAAGTGCCCGTCATCGTACTTAGAAAATGCTCAAATGACATCTAACCAGTATTTTGCAGACTTTTTAAGCTGTCTTACAGGGCAGGGGTTTTTCTTTCTAGTTGGAAGATTGCTCGAGATCAGCATATTTCCAAAAAGGGCAAGAAAAAACTTCCAAATATTTATAGACCAGTCGCTTTGCTATCAGTAATATCAAAAATCATGTAGAAAGCCATAAGCCACCATATCCTCAAATATTTGGTAGGCTTCGACATCTTGAGCGATAATCAATATGGCTTTTTGAAACAAAGATCAACAGGCGACCTTCTATTGTATGTCACCCATATTTGGAATAACGCAATCGAAAAACATGGAGAGTCAAGAACTGTTGCGCTGGATATTTCTAAGGCCTTTGATGAGAGTTTGCTGGCCAAACTTCGATGCTATGGCTTGTCGGATCATTTCTGTGTATGGCTCTCCAGCTTCCTGAAAGAATGTACCCTGCAAGTGGCTGTCGATGGATACCTCTCGAATACTTTTACCATCAACGCTGGTGTTCCCCATGGATCTATATTGTCTCCAATCCTCTTTTCATTGTATATCAACGACTTTTTGGAAAAAACCAAGTATCCAATATATTGCTTTGCTGATGACAGCACACATCTTTCGTCATTCCATTTGGATTCCAGGACATCGGACATCTTCACCGGCAGCAGGAAGTTGCATATCTGATCTAGATATGCAACTTCCTGAGTTGAGGATCTAGAAGTGATTTCGAATTGGGGTGAAATTAACCAGGTTCAATTCAATGCCACAAAAACCCAGGCATCGGTATTCTCCAAAAATATAAATGTTTCCAAACCGGATATAATAATGTCAGAAAAGACAATTCCGCTTTCCGCTTCGATAAGTTCGTTGGGGGTTAAAATGGACACCAATATGTCTTGGCACAATCATGTCGCTGGAATTGCAAAGGCTGCTTCTCAAAAGCTTGGAACACTGTTCCAAACCAGAAAACTCTACACACCTCAGCAACTTTTGATGCTTTATAAGCTCAGATCAGACCATCTTTGGAGTATTGTTCTCATGTATGGAGTTCCGCCACAAGCATACCCTGAAGCTGTTGGAATCCATCCAGAAAAGAGCTATAGATACTTTCACGGGGAATGTTCGAGTGACTTGGCACATTTGACTCCACCAAGAGTGGTATATACCAGAAATATTCGACGGACTGTGGCTGTCATCGTTATGAGGTTCAAGTCGGTACACCTCGAATGGCACTGTTCAAGATGTTGTGGATTGTTTTTCTGTTTTCTGGTGTTACTGCATCATTTGGACGTCCACTGCGTTCTGCAGCATGGGTGTCTCTACGACCACGTTTGAAGTCAGCAAACCAACGTTTAATTGTTGTTTTTGAAGGAGCGGAGTCCTTATAATACTTTTCAAGCCATTGTTTTGCTTGAATGGTATTTTTTTCCATCTAGGAGCAGTATGAAATTAAAACAAGACATTGTTTTTGATCCAGTGCTTTAGAAATAACAAAAGTATTGTCACTCTCAGCACAATAGCTCACAAAATTATGAGTAGAATATCAAGAAATTTCAGCAGCTTCCTTTTGAAGCTTAGTACTAATTGAAAAAGCGATGAATGCAATAAGATTAGCGCCATCTATGTGTTAGGCTCGAGACTTATCAACCCATGTAGTACAATGCTTCTTCACCTTGTTCAATGAAAACGCTGTTTTATACTGAAACACGTATCGAGGTTTTTCAAACTCAATGGAGTGTTACTGTTGGAATATCAAAATTTCAAATCCTCTTAACGAGTTGATTGATTCACGAAAAATAACGAAATGATTAATTCACAAAAAATAAAAAAGAATGAATAGTTATGACTCGACTCTCATTCTAATTGAAAATAAATGGCCTCATGAAGGTTTTGCATTGATCTTAAAATCAAATGTCGCCCCTCTTACTCAAACTTGATATGTTTTAGCATTTTTACAAAAAATGCATTTTGTTAGATCTTTCTTGTGGTATGCTTTCTTTTGCCCACTCTGTGTAATGAACTACCTATTTACCGTTCAACTGATTCCATCATTAATTTGGCAATTACTAAATATTCAGTCGGAATTTAAACTTCGCTGCAAAAGGAATGAGGAAAATACCTTGTATGTGTTTCAGGAGCTGGAGAAAAGTGCCATTATCTTTTACAAGGGTAGATAAAATATGCAACGTCCTTTATTTTGTGATGAGGGTTAATGATAGGATGAACGTGAGAACAAACAAAATAATGTTCCGTAGCAGGGATAACACCATTCGCTTTGCACTGATGAAATTAAAATTCAGGATAAAAAGGGATACATATTACGATGACAACATTTAATTGGAAGAAAATGCTATGTCAATAATTGTTAGAGATTTAATATTGATGGAATGGGGAAGGGAGTTTTTTATGCAATGTATTGTAGTTGGAACATTATGAAATAACTCAAGAAAATTCTGCTTTACTAATAGTGACATATATAATTCCGTGATTGTTTCCAACTGGGTTTAAAGGTTTTAACCCGTCAGGCTACTTTTTAATGATATTTTTCTATTCCATTTTTCTAAAAAATATAACGACTAATATAATTGAAATTCATCTGTCGAGAGTAAATTTTTAATATGTTGATTGTAAATTTAAAATAGTAAGAGATAACACCACGAAAAGTGATAAATGAGAACCAATTGAATTGTTAAACAAAAAATCTTATTACTATAATTATAGTCCCACATTTATTGAAATCATCAGTCAGTGTCATATTAATTTTAGTACCGTCATGAATATAATGTCGTTGTATACACTCTATTCACAATGTGTCAAAATTAGGTAATAGATACTTCAAATCATACAAAAAATTTATCTAATCTTATATATTTCGTCAAAGAATTGGAATTTTTCATGGAATTCTACATATCTTTTTATTTTTAGGAGGATTATTCAAAATATTTTGAAATCTCGTTTCGTAGAGCTATCGAAAAATATACATTCCTGTAGATTTCCAACCCATTATTCAGATCGGTTATAAATCAAAACGCGAACATCATCATTATTATACATAAATATAAATAGATTGAGGATTTCTTATGCTTTATGAGCATGTGATGAAATGATATACACAGTGAAAACTGAAATATTGAAGTCAAATTAACATTTTTTTGTACGTACTGGTGACAATAATAAATGAACTTTTATTGAAATTTGGTTGAAAATATTCCATTTAACCGCGAAATGAATTTTAGCAATATTTTTTTTAAGAATATCGACCAGACGGTACGATGGCATAGGAGAGCTGCAAATGGTTTAGAAAACAATCAGTAAGTTCCGAGTTAACAATCGGAATTTAATAAAATTCTGAATTTGAAGTCAGAAATTATTACAATTTCGAATTCAAAGGAAAAGTTTCCGATATTGAAGTCAGGATTTTATAAAATCATTGTCATTAAACTCCAACTTCGATTTTGGAATACTGTTACATTCAGATTTTAAAGTCGGAATTTCATTAATCGCTGATTTCAAATTCGAAATTTCGTGAATTTTATTTTTTGAAATTTGTGTGCCTTTTTCACCCTTTCATTATATTCATTTAAAAAGTATTATATGTAAAATTTCTAGTAACTAAAGTTACATTTCAAATAACAATAGTGGTGAAAATCTGTAATAAATCATAATAGTAGAATCTGAAGAAAGCATTAATTCATTTGAATAACACTTTATTGTGCGTCGGAACTATTTTCCGTGTTTTTAGCCGTCGTCTGTGGATTTTTATGCCTGACGTTTCGTCTACTACTGCGGTATACATTATTAAAGGCGATGAGGTAATGGTCGAAATGCAAAAACAACAATGTTGGAATTTATCTCCGTTCGTTTCTCTTAATTGGATAAAAGGACCTTTTTGTGTACAGTTAGGGACAGGTAGTCAGATTTTATTAATGTTCACTACCTCTTTCTTTCTATTGAAATTATTCCTGTGTTTCTGAATTTCTATTACCTCCCTATATGTTGGATAGTTATTCTGAATTTTATCAACGAGTATTTATGCATCTTCGAATGATTTAATATGAATCCCCCTTAGAGAAAATGTTCGGCTACAGCTGATTTGTCGGTTTGCCCGATGCGCCAATTTCTTTCTTGTTCAGAGAGACCTTTACTTTTATTCGTGGTTCTAATGTAGACCAATCGCAGCTTCAAAGGATTCGATATGCCCTGGGTGTTCTAAAAGGCTCTCTGGGGTCCTTAGCTGACCCAAGACTCTCTGTGATCGTCTACCGCAGTAGCAGACGAAACGTCAGACATGAAAACTTGCAGATCACGCCCAAAAAAACAGGAAAATAAATTTGACATAGTTATCTCCGAATTTTTGACTTTTTAGTAAGATTTCCACAAAACCACAATACATGCACTACTATATAATACCTTCTTCAGTAGTATAAAGCACAATGAATTTTCATTTAAATACATTATCATGGACTTTCATCAAGTATCAACCAATTCCAACACATACTTCAGTAATTATTTAGCTAATCGTAGTAAATGTGACACAATAACAATAAAATAGTTCAGCAGTTTTCCTCTTATAGTACCAAAACCTCTAATGAATTCGATAGTTTGAAAGCTGAAACTTCTATCGTCTCCTGATGATGTCAACTTGGTTGCTGAAATGCACTTCGAGAAGAGTTTGTGATGTATAGAAGTGGTGTTAATATTAGATTCTAGTGTTATCCATTCAAGAAATGTATCCTCCTGCAGAACATATAATGAGAGAGATTATCAAGGTGTTTTCTCATTGTCCTGATAGGAAATCATTTGCTTGGTTTTTCTATAGGTATTCCATAATGAGGACATCTTCTTCTCCATTGTTTTCGATTCCCTTGTAACCTAATGTCATAGTGGGAATCATTTCAAAGTGATGTGTGTACTTTACAAGTCATTATTTTTTGCAGTACAACTCATTTGGGAGTCTTGATACCAAGCCACTCTACCATCAACAGTTTCGATTAGAATTCATAAGCCGTATTTTGAACGAAAAACAAGTTTATTTTACATAACGAATAGACGTGTTAGTTTTATTGTTGAAGCTCAATTTTTTACTGAAAACAAAAAGCAAATTACTCTATCAAGACTACACCAGGTGCATTGAATGCAACAAAAACTGAAGACCATTAAGGTTTAAATAGTTTTACTTCATAAAGATTTATTTTTTTTACGAAATCAATACTTATAATCTGATATATCTTTTTGGGGAAAGAAAGTTTTTGACTTTCTACTTCTCCATCTTGATACAAAAAATGTGGGATATATCCTCTTCAGTGCAACACAACAGTAAACTTACTGGATTATATAAACAATAATTTTTTGAACATTTTATCTATACCATGATATTTAGAGTACTGTATAGAGCTATTAAGAATGAAGTCGTTAGAAATCTTGAACGTTTTAGCATTGTTTTTGTTATTGAAGAAAAGAAGATCTTATAGTTTAATCGCATTTGAGCGCTTCTGGTACAAGGGACTTTCTTCCTATAGCTATCCCTCAGGATTGTGCTGGTTATTGCACAGTTTTTTTCGGATAGGTCTTTCTGTGTAATGGTTAATGGAATATATTCTAATTCAACGTCAGCGATCCTACTCCATGGATCAATGGATGGAGAGGATTATGTTTCTGCTCAACAAAAACACAGTTTTACAGATGGTAGTATAGACTTCATATTTTCATACTATCGATTGTTCCAAGGTCATCACTATCATCTACACGAAACAATCAAGTAAAGTTTATTACGTAACAACCCCTTGTCGTTTGACAGGTACTTCAGGAATAAAAGTTTCATCTCGTTTCGCTATGAGCTTAATGAGTACACAACACAAAATATTCACTACTACTTAGGGCACTGAAAGAGTTCATTTAGCTGAAATTCATCAATTTTTCATTCTTCTCATCCAATTACCAACAAATATTATCCAACAGTTTTTGTTGAAAAAATTATATTTGGAACAGGAAGGAGGTGAAGTGGCCACCACCAATCCCACTTTGACCTGTCTCTGAAAACAGATTTAAGTAGGCTACATGTATTCCGACCACTGTTGAAAATATGGTTGTCAAAACTCTTTAATATTCCATACAGACTTGGGAATGTCAACAATTTTTTGAAATTTCCTTCAGAGAAACTGATCTAAATATATTGTCAAATTCAATGGAATTGGCGGAGCATGGAGCGGAAGAATGGTTCCTAACAAACAAATTGAAACAAAACCCTAATAAATGCCAAAGGATTTCCATTTCAACTAACTGTCGTGAGAACTCACCAAATGAATTTAAACTTCTGGGTATAACCTTGGATCACTCTTTGAAATGGAACTGTCATCTTGACCAATTGTGCTCCAAACTTTCTAATCAACTATATCTCCTAAGACAACTTGAAAAAGTAATCAGTTTCGAAGCATTCACCCCCTTTCCATTTAAAAAATGGAGAGGGGGTGAAAAAATTCATATTTGCGACTGTGAAATAATTTTTAAAACGACTGTGAAGTCATAAGACTCACAGTCGTTGTTTTCCTATGTTACTTGATCAAGAATAAAGCGATTTACATGAACCATGGCATTCTAGATCAAAAAATAAAAACTGGAACAAAAATGATTTTATTTGCCAAATATTGACAAGTGTAGTATTGTTGGATTGAGAATCTTGATTGGAATAAGTAAAAATATATAGGATGTCCTATTTAAAAATCGAAAGTTGGGGTCATTTACGGTCAAACCGGAAGTACGGCAAAGCAAGTAAATATGTTAAAAAAATGTAAATTGAACTATAATTCCAAATTTCGTTTTTCTATCTTAGAGAATCACCCGGTATATTATAGGAAAGTACTTGCTTCACTTATTCACAATATTGTCAATAAACAAGTTTTTTTGGTTCGGTAACAGATTTTTTTTGGAAAATAATGTCACATATATTTTAGGTCTTAATTAATACACCTCCTAGCAAGATAGTTTTTGGTAGAATGAATGAAATAAGTCACGTACATGACACACCAGCAGTCCGGGTGAAAATACTGCTTCGAATGGAAATTATTTCTCATAATTGATATCAACGAAAGTTTCAATGAAGTCTCCAATTGCATTGTTCATAACCCTTCCGAACAATAACCTTATTGACTAACTTTGATCCATATTTAGACAGATGACTGTCATAAATTGCTCGTTGATACTCAATATCAGTTGGTGAGAATTGAATATGAAGATTTATTTGTTTGTGACTATTAAAGCAGACGGAGCAAGCTGCGCATAATTAATTAATCACCTTGTTGATGAAGCGGCTATCACAGTAGCAGTGAATAATGCGATTCACGAATTGTGGAATGTTTACCCATTACAAGGTGTGTACGAAAACTTCAACCAATTATCACTATAAAATGGAAATATTTGTGTTTTTTAATTGTGAGTGAAAAAATTTGAAGGCTTGTTCAGAAGCAAACTTCATGAAAAAATTCATATAAACATAGGTCCGGAAATGCATTGTTCCCTATATACAGGGTGTCGAACTTTCATGAAAGATTTTCGTTTGTATTGGCTGTATATTGGCTGTCACAGCAATATGACAGTCAATATACAGTATATTGTCAAATTTTCATTTTCAGATTTTCCTAAATATAGTTTTTCCACAATCGATCGATGCTGTTCCTGGAGATTCACCCTGTATACAATGTGAAATAATGCTGCTTTCTATCATCCCTCAAATCCCCATATTCTCATTTACCAGAAGAAACTGTGGATCTGTACCTAATAGAAGGATTTTCTCGAAGTCATTAGCATAATGGTTCCAAGCTCCGGATTTTCGTTGAATTCATTTCTCAAACAAGTGGTCAGGTCGTGGACTCGTATTCAGCATGGCATGCATGCTTTGAGGTGGAGATGATGTCAGTCTTGCATTGTGATGGTGCCTTGGAAGACTGTCCTGAGTATCAGCTTTGACCTGCTCCAACGCTCAACAGTTCAAGAGCTATTGAACGCGGAAATATTATTAAATCATTTCTTGAAACAATAGTTAATTGATAGACAGATACAGCAGTTTGTCTGTCCATTTGAGATACGACAAAACAATTAACACGCTGTTCTTCATTTATAGGTCTACAAAAGAGTCCGCGATGGCACATATCTATCTTTCAAGGACAACCATTTCAATGTTTTGAATAATAGACATATATGATGTGATAATTGAAAAGCTGATCGAATGGATGATATATTGATCCCTATCAAGAAAAAAACTAATCTAGTGATGGTGCAGATGAAAAACCATCACGACATCTGAAGAGCGTTGACCTGAATCACTTGTTCGTTGTCTTTTTCTGTAGTTATGTTGATTTTTTCACAACGTGTAATTATTTTGATCTTCTTATTGAATAATTCACTTTAGTGCAGTCAAACGAAGAACTGACAATGGTTCAATCATTTCGGAGATAATTTTACTGTACTATAACGAAGTATTCACATGAAAAGACCCGCATATCTGACCCGCCGACTGACTCATCGAATGTCGATGGGTCGTAAAATTATATTATTGCACACGTGCTGTTAACCTAGCCGGAAACCTAATGCACTAATGCATTATTATCGGAAGTTCAAAGTAACCTTATAATGGTGCATAGATATACCTGCACTCTCGAATAAATTTGCGTGAATGGTTTGCGACCACGATCATCTACTAACGTCCGCTCGTTAGTGATCTTTCATATTGATGTGTAGCTTTCTCTCTTTTAATTACACAGGCCAACGATGAAAAAACTTTTTTATTTAAAACACCAGCACTTAATTGTATAATTGAACAATATTTTTATATAATTACAAAAAGCTGAACTCCGCCTATTATGCCATTAATTACATATTCAAGTTGAAAAAAATTGTTTGTTATGTAAAATGGAAAATAAAGACAGTATTATTATCACCGTAGTGTGCGCTGGTCAGGCCCTATCCCCCGAAGCCACGGAAAGAAGCGCGGGAGGGCGCGCCAGCATTATCAACCAACGACCATTCCCCACACCGTGGGATAAGTGATCATTGGGTCCGAGAATCATGTGCCCTGAGCAAGCGCAATGAGCCAAGAATGACAGCCTTCTGCATCTGTCCGGCTAAGATTTCTGCCTT
>WOGR01010843.1:0-10769 GCA_015342045.1 Leptinotarsa lineolata
AATAGAAAGGACTTTCCTTTATCACCCTCCTTCAATTCAAATGCGTTGAAAGGAAAATACATTTTAAATTGTAACAAAGTTTGCATCAAAGAAATGAATATTCAAAAAAATAACATATAAGTAATAAGTAGTTACATTGTTCCATTGAAAAAAATATAAAAGTGTTTAACAAAATTCTGGAATCTTCAATTTTTGTCTAAAATAATTGAATTTTTTTTCTGCTAATGGTTTTGTCATTATGTCAGAAGTTTTTTCATTTGATGGAACATATTTGACTTCTAACAAGCCTTTTGCTACAATATCTTTGACAAAATGAGTTTTAATGTCAATATATTTTCAACGTTTACTGTTTTCAAATCTCTGAATTGAATATAAAGCACTTCGATTGTCTATTCAAAGAAAAATCTGAACAAATACCTTTTAACTAAAATACTTCTGAAGCAGTTAAAGCGCTGGTTGAATACTCGGCCTCATAGCTAGATTATGCAACAACATTATGTTTCTGCAAAAGCCATGAAAGTTTTTAATAAAAAATACAACATTGCCACACTTTTCCTATCTAAGTGATCGCTTTCCCAGTCAGCATCTGAGTATGCGATAATACATTGATTGTCTTTATTATTAGGTTCATATATAAGAGTCATATTTTGGGAAAGCTTCAAGTACCGCAGAATAAGTTTTGTCGCTCGCCACATTTGATTTGTTGGCTTGTCTAAAAATCTACTAAGAAATATAACACGATATGAAATGTCTGGTCTACTTATGGTTGCAACATATAAAAGTAATCCTATTAATTCTCTATAGAGTATGTTTCTGTTTATTTCTTCATTAATAATTTTGAAATCTGTTTTCATTGGTGTTTGGGAGGTTTGATGTCTTGAACATTGAACTTTTTTAGTATTTTCTCTGTGAATGTTTTATGTGTCAGGCATTTCTTGTTATCAATTATTTCGATTTGCATTCTTAGAAAGTTTTTAAGCTTACCAAGTTTTTTTGCATCAAACTTTTCCTCTAGAGCTCCTATGATTTTTTTACTATTTTCAACCATTGAAAGAATGTCATCAACTCAAATGAGTATCCAGACTTTGTCCCCTATGTACAAAAAATTCATTTCCTGAACGTCTTAATCCGGTTTTTACAGCAAATTCTTGAAAACGTACATTCCACATACGTGGTGCTTCTTTTGAGCCATGTAAAACTTTTGGTAGCTTTGAAACATTATATTTATTTTCTATTATCACTCCTTGAGGAATTTTAATAGACAGGGTGGAGCACCGAAAACGAAACAGATCAATTATCTTCAAAACACATGTTTCCTGAAAAACACGTCAATTTGTGATCCAAGGGGGATATTCTTCTATCATAATCACAACCTCTCCACCCTCTCCGTCACTATCACCCAAACAATTTCAATAGGGGAAGTAGTAAGTGTGGGTAATTTTATAAAGAATTTCGCCATGTCAATCTTTGCTACCTAATTTTTTATTTTGGCACCCTCTTGCGGGAAAAAACCTGTTCCGTATTCCAAAGTATGATACTTCATTTGCAAGCTAATTTAACATAAATTCGGTGACAATGCATTATGGAATCTTTCTGAGGGAAAAAACAAAATGACGGCCCTACAATGGCGGCAAGATTTGCAATCATGGTCCGATTTGATTCAAAATTGATAAGTGGTGGTTTTCAGGGTCGGAAATTACGATTTGTTCATTATTGCAAAATAACAATACGGTGGCTGCAAGATGGCGGACGAAATTTGTAATAATGGTCCGATTCGAATCAAAATTAGTATGTGGGGATATTCAGGGTAGAAAATTATGATTGTTTTGTCGATGCAAAATACAATATGGCGAAAGATATTTGTAATTGTAGGTCGATTGGCATATGGGGGTTTTGAAAGTTCCCAGTATGACTGAAAAGAATTGATTGAATTGTTACAAGAAAGCTTTTATACAAATGTGCTAAAAAGAAAATTATATATATTTTTTGATGTGTGACGTAGATTCTGTGCGTAACATAATCAAATTTTTATTGCGCAAGAATACCTATTTTGTACTCGAAGTGGTTTTTTTTTCTTCTAATCGCATTTAAAAGCTTTTTATTCAATTTCATTCAATTCATTTCAGTCATGCTGAAAATCTGAACCCAAAATCCCCACAATCCAATTTTGAATCGAATCGGACCATAATCACAAGTTGCATCCACCATCCTGAACCTGTCATTTTATAATTTTTCCCCAACAAAAATTTTATAATGCATTGTCATCGCACTGATGAACACCTACCAAAGTTCAAGTCTCGGTTCAAAAAGTCATCTGCAAGATTTGTCCCACACATACATACATACTAACTATCCAGGAGCAAGTTGAATAAAAACTTTTGAAAAAAAATGGAAAACCTTGCATAAATTCAAATCCAATCATCCCAAACTACATTAATTCACGGTGGATGCTCAAAGTATTCGCCACGAACTGCCATGAATGATTATAAGTTATTCTTGAAACGCCGTCTGACGTTTGAGCATTTCTGGAGTTATTTGACGACATTCGTACCTTTGGAATAAACATTGACTCACTACGCCTATGTATTGGTATAATGAAAAAACTTTTGTTTCAGTACCTATGTATGTCAGTTTCTTGTCAGTAGTACTTCAGGTCGCAGGTCCATTAACGAGTAAAATATAAAAATGGTTTATTCTATTCAGGATAGGGTATAAACAATTGAATATTATTCGTGAATCGTTAATACGTTTTGAAACTAATTTCAAAATTACGTCAAACAGGATCTGAGGCAAATAAAAAACGTCAAATTGAAAACTCAGTAACAAACGAAGCGGTGAAGGTAGCCGTTTTAGGACAGGTTGCTGCGGATCCAACTCTTGAACACGAGAGCTTGCCAAATTATCTGAAGTCGATGTACCGTCGGGCGAATTTTGAAATCTCACAGATTCCATCCATATAAAATTAAACTGGTTCAGGAACCTAACGTAGACGACTTTGATTGTCGCTTCATGAGTGAAATCATGAGTGAACGTGCTATACAAGATCCAGATTTCGTTTTCAACATTTGTTTCTCGGATGAATGCAAATTTTATCTCAACGCGATTGTCAATCGAGATAATTGTCGGTACTGGTCAGATTATAATTCAAGAGTGTTTCACCAAGTACATACGCAATACCCACAAAAGTTAAACGTTTGGGGTTTGGGCTGAAATATTTGGCGATCGTAGATAACATTGGTCTATTTTTTTTACCAGGTTATCTGACTGGTAACATGTATTTGGAATTACTCGAGAATACCGTTGATCCAACGTTAACAAACATAATATAAAACGATAATCGATACCTTGAAGATCACCTAATATTCTAACAGGATGGAGCTCCTCCACATTTTGCTGTAGCGGTTTGTCAGTTCCTGAATGGAAGATTTCCTAGACACTGAATTGAAAGAAGAGGATGCATGTCCCCCCCGATCTCCCGATTTATCCTTCTTGAATTACTTTTTGTGTGCTATTTGAAAAGTAAAATATAGGCCACTCAGCCAGGTTCGTTAGAAGAGTTACGTCAACGTATTATAAACGAATGTCATCAAATAACCCCAGACATACTCCAAAACGTCAGACAACGTTTTGAGACAAACTTATACTCATGTATGGCAGTGAATGGAGAACACTTCGAGTATCTACTTTGAATTAATGTGGTTTAGATTGATCTTAGTTGAATTTATGCACAATTTTTCAATTTTCAAGTTCATGAATGTTAATTTTTTTTCAATTTCTGTTCATTTCTCGTGAATTGTCTACATCAAAATTCAAATACAATATCATGAGTTGGGATACGAATAGGTTGTTCATCCCGCAATAGGGCACCAAAATGAAAAGTAAGGTAGCGAATACTCCCGTATCTAAATTCCTCATGGAATTATTATGAAAATAGGTACCTTCTCAATGATGTGTCACGCTTAGTACTTTCCCTATTCAAATTGTATGAGTGTCGAAGGGGTGGGGAGAGAGGTATGACAGTTGAGGTTACGAAAGGAAGATGTCCCCCATGGATTTGATATCGACGTGTTTCTGCATTATTGTCACAACACAAGTGTTTTGAAGAATTTTTTTTCGATGCCGGGTCGAATCGAACCATAATGACATGTTTCGTCCGCTATCTTGGAGCCACCATCTTGATTTTTTGAATTGATAAACAATTCATTATTTCCGACCCTGAAAACTACCACTTATCAATTTTGAATCAAATCGCACCATAATTTCTCAAATCGTGTCCACCATTGTGGAGCCACCATTTTGTTTTTTCCTTGGAAAAACTTCATGATGCATTGTCACCAAATTTATGTCAAATTAGCTTGAAAATGAAGTATCATAATTTGAAATACGGAAAAGTTTTTTCCCCGTAAGGGGGCACCAAAATAAAAAGCAAAGTAGAGAAAATTGACATGACTGAATTCCTTATGAAATTAACTTCTCATTGATATATCATACTTACTACTTTTCCTATTCAAATTGTTTGGGTGATAGTGACAGAGGGGTTGGGAAAGAGGTATGACAGTTGAGATTATGATAGGAAAATGTTTACCTTGGATTACAAATCGACGTGTTTCTCCATTTTTTTCAGTAAACGTGTTTTGAAGATATTTGATCTGTTTCGTTTTCGGTGCTCCACCCTCTATACATCTAGGTTTCCAATAAGAAATGCTGTGGGTAGGTATGTCTAGTTGGTTAATTTCAAAATTGTTTTGCATATGAAATGAACATTCTAATTGTTTGTTTGTTGAATAATCTAAAAGAACAATTCGTTCAGGCCAGTCTCAACTCATCAATTGTAGATTAATTGACTGACACCTATCAGAAAACAATTACTCATCTGGCTAATACCACGAAGGGAATTGGATTATATCCGACAGGTGTCAGTGTAGGAATCTTCACTGAAGTACTTCCTGGATATACATGAAAAAACCTAAAAGCTCTGTATTTCAAAGATGACAATATCGAGTGTGCTACATTTTTGAAAAGGTAATCTTGAGCTCTATTGAAATATGCAGGGATATACAGGGTGTCTCATTAAAAAAACTTTTCCAAAAACATGCTATAACTCATAAACGATGATAAATATCGATATGCGGTTTCACCATTATGTTTGTCATAAAATTTGACCCTCAGACACAACCATCAGTTTTCATCTATCTAGTTTTGAAACATTCTGTACAATGATGCACTATGCCTTCAAATCCTTTCAGGTAAACTCTGGATTCTGTTCATTTGTCAATGCATTGTAAATACATTCACATCAATGATATTTTCAACATTTTCTCTATCCTACAAAATTTCAACTTGTACTTGTTAGTTGTGGAAAAGGAAGAGCAGAAGCCATTTTAACCTTTTTATCTTTTTCCAACCTCACAATGACCACTCTTCATAATAACTCTTCAAATCCTAACAAAGTCACTTCTTTTTTACTTTCTGACGAAACGTAAATATTAATAAGCACCCTAGGCCCATAGCCTGTTGAGATTATAAGTGATTTTGGTAATAATCAGAATATTGTAAAAAATAAAATAAAGTGTCCAACGTTTTTCATAGAACTCCTTTTTAATTTTAGAACTTGCATAGCTTGCACCATCTACAATCAAATGTCATCTAATGCTCACAGAATACATATAATAATACAAAGCACATTCATTCAACATTTTCACTTCATTCAGTTGTTACTAGCGGTCGTTCGTTTCATCTCTGACCACCAGATCATAGATGTATAAGTTATCATAGGTTCAACCACCATGGTGTAGAGGTCAATACAGCATATCTGGCTCGAACTACCATGTCTTTCCGTAGTTGCATCTGTTCAGCATCAGTGCTACCTCTACTGTTCTTTGGACTCTACCTAGATGTTGGTTCCAGGTCCACCTTATATTTATTATCTCATCCAGATATTTGACTCTTCAACAAATGTATTCTCTTCAATTTAAATATATCCTAGGCTCTCTGTTTTGGTCCTTTTGGTGATTCTTTTGGGTTTACGTTCAGTCCTTCTTCATCCATCCATATAGGGCTTGCTCCATGCGTCCCTTCACTATACTATTATATTTCCCTTCGACAGGGATAACCAAGTCGTTACATAGCCCAATACTTTGTATCCATTATGGTCCAGAAGATGTAGTAACTCGTCAATTACAACGTTCTCTAACATTGGAGACAACCCACCGTAGGACAATCTCTTGTTAAACGTACCACTACTGTCTTTCCCACGATGGTTGTGTATACAATCATCCTCCAAGCATGTAGTCTATCTCCCCCCAGCTTATGTTGTCAATCCCTGTTCCTCTCGACGCATGGATGTATTATCAAATGTGTCCTCTATATCCAATAATGCAGCATTTCTTTGTTTTTGTGAATATATTCGATTTCGGTCGACAAACTGATATATTTAATGGTTTTTACTGGTTTTAAAATGGGGGTCATCCCAATTAGTGGCTCCGGCGACTCATAGGGTTGGAATGAGTTCATGGCCCGTTTCGAATCTACCACGTCCATTGCCAGCACCCAGTTTTCCTTTAATACCCATTTTGGGACTTACAGTTCTGAATTTGTTCAGGACTCCCTGAGCCCAGAGAAGCTATCTCACAGTTTTTTCTTCTGTTTTGTGTACTCTCTGGTATTTCTTTCAAGTTCATTAAGACCAGAGGTTCCTTATAAGTGTAAAATATACCCAAATATCAGAAAACATACTTCTCCCAATACAAAATAACAACAGCTTCCATTAGTAATGATAATTTGGGCAAAATTCTGTTCAATGCAAAACCCAAACGAGATAGAATGAAAAACTCAGGTATATATGGAATAGAATGTGGCGAATGCCCTGCAGTTTATACAGGTCAAACCGGTAGAAATTTTGACGTAAGGCTTCGTGAACACGTTTGTTTGGACAAAAAATCTACAATGTATGAACATCTTCAAGAAACAAAACACAAGATAAATAAATATAATCTCAAAATTCTACATACATGTAATAAAGGAAAGAAACTGAATTTGTTAAAAGCCATGGAAATCGATAAATCGAAAAAAAAACGTAATATATACCCCTAAACGGGCAACTCGATTTATGTATATCTCCACTCTTGAATTTATGAGTTTGGCAACCTCGGTAATCTCTATAATTTCATAACCCCATATAACCCGGGTGCACACTCCAAAAAGTTAGTTTTTACTTGAGAATGGGTTAAACCCTCGAAACCGGTGATAAGAATAAATAAACCTAGTGGAAATTAGATAAAAAATGTTTTCATTCATCTCATTGAAGTGATCATGAATTTCCACAAAATAACAAGTCATCAATAACACAGACTGAACTTTATTGCTAAAGTTACTGGGGTAAACAATACACATATACACAAAATTTGCAGTTATCATCATAAAACTCTTGCAAGGGTTTATCAAAAATATAATTTTCAGTTGCTTTCCTGAACTATTTGCAATTGATTATGCACTTCAAATAATTTAATATGTGGTTTTACAACTCAAGACCGTAAAAACGAAAAAAACCTAAAAATTGATTTTGTGAATTCTGGCTTTTGTAATAGATTCAAGTAATACTCTATTGTGAGAATTACACTTAACTATTTACATACCAAAGTTTGGTTAACTTTAGTAAAAATCTTACAATAATGTGTTTATTGAATATGTTATGGATTTTCATTAAGTATCGGGCAATTCCATTACATATGTAACATATGTTTTTGGCTTTCTACTTTTCCATCATTGAACAAAAAATGTGTGAATGTTTTAAAGAAACGAAGAAAGAAAATAACTACAATGAAAACTTTTCATGAAGACATGAAAATCATGCACAGAAGTATCTTTCAGATACAAACTAGAAGAAAAAACCCTTCCAAAATAACTACTTTCACATGAACAGATATAAAAATTCATTATCAATGTATGTAGTACAATCTGAATGGAAAAATTGATTTTTGCATAATTCAATGTTTATGTGAAGGTATGATCTACATATCTTTATGAAAAGTTTTATTGTAGTTGATTTCTTTATTCATTTCTCTTGAAGTTCCCAATATTTTTTGTTTCATGATGGGGAAGTAGAAAGCCAGAAATAATATCCCAAAGAACGAATCTTTCCTGAAAATATCCTCCTGTCAATTTAAATAGATACTTGGTGTTTTTAAATGGATTTACCTATAAATGGTGGAGGATGATTAAAGCCCACATGATTCTCTGAAGAATATCATTAATAACGGTACAGGTAGAAAGAACCTAATGTTGAAAAACTTCAGATGGTCTAACTTCGTCAGAACTGAAGCCGGTAACGCGAATTTAAAGAGCCTACATTTCAACTTGGCATTAAAACAAATACGAAAAATGTCAGTTCCTTTAGACTACATTGTCAAAACATTCACTGACATTGCCAATATAATCATGACTGAAAATATCGATAATTTACTAAGCGAACTCAAAATCCAGTTTCACGCATCCAACAAGAAACTTCAATGTTATCAAAACGACATATTCGAAATACCCGAAGATATCAGTGCCATTCAGAATAATTATTCATCTATTGAAAACCAGTCGGAAGAACTAGCTCAAGACATAAAAGAAAGACTGGAAATCATCGAAAGAAACGAAATGGTATTGGTTCTGCTGAACTACAAAATGTATGAAATCCGATATGAATCCAGGTCGAAGATAGCTCAGCTCAGTGAAGAAAAGCAGAGACTTGAAACAGAAGGAGTAACTTCAGGAACAACTTCCCAGACCGCGTTCAAAATTGTGGAAATCCAGAACCAGATCAGAGAGTGCGAAGAGCGATACCAGCAGCAGCATACCTTCATCAAGGAGCAGATCCTACTTGCTCAAGCTGGCTACGAAAGCAGCATAGATATATTAGATCATAGTCTAGAGCAGCTGAAGAAGAACTTTGACTACTTAGCCTTACTTATGGAGGCTGAAAAGGTCCATTTCCCCAGTCAAAGAGACACAGATGAAAAGATCGAACTCCTAGCTCTAGAGAAAGCCCTGGACCATTTCACGGAGCTTCAAACATCTGGGTGGAAAACTGCGACGAATATAACGACACCGGAAGCGAAAGGTTTGACAATTACCGAGGACGGTATGTTAATTACCCAGTCCGGTAGGTTGATAACTTACTCGGAAGCGAGAGAGCAGAACTTGCTGGAGAACATGAGAATTTCTGACTTCATAAAATTATCTCCCATACTTGAGAATGAGAAAGAAGGAGAGTCTTCAACTAGATCAGAATCAGAAGACGGGAGTATGAGCTCCAAGAAGAGTAGACTGGCATCAGAAGATGTTACTTATCTCATAGAACACCTAGGGACGCCTCTAATATTGGCCTTGACTGAAATCACAGCGGTACAGCCGCGGGATCCCATCCACTACCTGGGGCACTGGCTTTTCAAGTATCTATATAACAGAGAAGTCAGTGATTTGGAGCAAATAGAAATGGATCAACTAACAGAGGAGAGAACCAGGCTGGCTAGGGAGAAGTGGCATAAGTTTGTGGAGGAAGAGGCAAAGGCAGCGGTTTTTGATATGGTAGCCAGGGCTGAGGAAGAGGCTATCCAAGAGGAACTATTAAGAATAGAGCAGGAGCTTTTGGAGCATCAGCAAGAGGAAGAGCTTCTGGACGAAGAGGCCAGGGATAAATTTGGTACTTATGGGGGTAATTCTGGCTTGAAGTTGTGACAGTACTTCAATAAATGATTTTCTGGTGTGTACTATTTTCTTCAGAAATAATTATGTTGCGTTTTTCAGAAGTCGAATAGTGCATGTTGAAGGCCCTATAGATCTACAGGGCTTTCAACATTCATAACAAAAATATTATTCCAACTTTAGTTGAAATTTTCGTTGAGTTTTTTATTTTTTTTTCAGTTCTTAATTCATTAGGGTAGTTCTGAGAATTTCTTCTGCCTATTAACTCCTCAACGAAATATTGAAATGGAGTCAAATGTAGACGGAAAGGTAACAAATATACTCATCTACAATGTTAAAATTTTCCATGCATCTCGTGCTCAATGAAATAAAAGGAATCTTGTGGTATCTCGTTGAAAAAATCTTTCAGTTCTCTATTCCAACAGGTGCTTAAAACCTTCAAATGCCCGAAAGCATGAAGATGGTCAAAATCTACAACATTCAACCCGACTGAAAAGTCTAGGTCCTCTTGTTCCTCAAGCTTGATAAACCATATTGTTACTTATAGTTGTTATTGTTATTGTACTATTGCTAATGGCCGGAAATGATTGATAAGTCGTTTCTTCTTGAATAAAAATATTCTCTCTCAAGATAATGAAATTGAAGGAGTAAGATATGAACATATACTCTTGACTAATTCTATTGCTGTTTATTCATTCGGTGGTCACCCACAATTTCACAAAATAGCATCCATCTTTCAAAAACAACGTTCATAGGTTGATATATACTTGAATCTGAAAATGTACAGAAAGGTATAACTGCCAGAGGTATCACTTTTTGCAAAAATTCAAAAAGAAGGAGTTTTGTCGCTAAAACCATAACAATGCTCAAAGCAGAGTAGTCATTCCCCAATGAAAATGAAGGACGAGTGATAGTTTATTGAACATGGCTTTCAAATTTCTATGCATTTTTGCTGCAATTTTGAAAATCGGTAAACTCTTTTAGAAGATGAATTTCAGCAGTTCGGACTTCCATTGTCTAAAAATTTGTAAAATGATTTGAAATCCCTGAAATAAACAATATAATTGAAATTTAAAAGA
>WOGR01010844.1:0-10768 GCA_015342045.1 Leptinotarsa lineolata
TTTTTGATATCACTGATAGCAAAGCGACTGTTCTATAGTTATTTGGAAGATTTTTCTTGCCCTTTTTGGGAATAGGCTGAACGCGAGCAATATTCCAACAGGAGGGAGAAACCCCTTTCTTGTAAGACAGGTTGAAAAATCTGCAAAATATTGGTGCGAGTTCATTTTCGCATTTTCTAAGTACGATGACGGGCACTTCATCAGGACCAGACGTCTTGTTGATATTGATCCGTTTCAAAATTCCTGGTTAGACGTTGTCGAAAATTATTTTCGGCATTGTAGATCCATTCATTGAGAAAAGTATTGTAGTTGTGGAGTGTGGGTACAGTATTTGTATAGAAATCGTTCCACATCAGAGCTCACAGTTCAACCCCCAAATTGTTTTTTTGAATAATTTCTACTTCGCATTCAGCGAACATTTAGATTTTTCATTTTTTGAGTTACTCTATTTCCAAGTTTTCATTCTATCAATATTGTTTGACAGTAAAAATACGAATCTCTAATAGTGTTCACTTTTTCTTTGTCCAATGAAATAAGAGCATTGCGTTCCCTTTGTGACAAATGACACCAATAACACTGGCATATATTTTTCAAGATAGTGTTTCTTCTTTCGAATTTTTTTTATTTTTCCACTATTCAACTTGTGGAGTTTTTTCACTTAGATGCAATTGATTTTAAAAAAAATCAGTGATAATCAAATCAATGAAGTAAACTATTCGATTTAGCCAACTTCCAAGTAAAATTAGTGAATACCTTGTGAAGTTCATTCGATCAAAAACACAGCAGATCATTCATT
Source organism: Leptinotarsa lineolata (assembly GCA_015342045.1). Lineage (NCBI taxonomy): Eukaryota > Metazoa > Arthropoda > Insecta > Coleoptera > Chrysomelidae > Leptinotarsa > Leptinotarsa lineolata. The sequence goes on from WOGR01010844.1 coordinate 797, forward strand.
ATTTATTCATTATTCACCATATTTTCAAAATGAAAGACCGGTCGCCTCTTATTACCCGAAGGACTTCACAAAGGTATGTGACTTATGCAACGGGAAATATTGTATAATGAATTATGTTGTGAGCTCCTCTATAAACAAAATATGAGAGTGAACAAAATGCAAAGTTTATGATTTCGGAGAGAATGAAGAACTGTAATGAATGTTTTTGTTGAAATACCTTTCAATTTCCCCTCAGAAAATCTAAGATTTCACTTATATATTATATAATATTGAGGAAAGCTTATCAACGAAATAAGTAGTAGATAATTTGGAGGCTTAGACAGGTTCATTTGCTTTCTGGAAACGAGAGAACATTGGCAGAGATTATGAGTAACGATGAAAAAGTTGAAGACTAGGAACCGTCTATAGAGTTTTATAGCGGATAATTGCATTAGATCCGTTTCATCGATTGAAATGAACATAATTCGGTGTTTTTTAGTTCATATTATAGCACACACCCCTAAAAATGTTTCAAGAAAAATAAGTAAACCGGTCATGGAGGAGTGTCGAAATGAAAATTATTTCAATGGATGTTTTTCAGTTTTGCGAACAAAACATTTCAATGACATTTTTTTGCACGCATAGATATTAATTTGTTATGAACAAAATACTTGCAGATTTTCAAAAAATCGAAAAATGGAAAGGAAACTACAGTTTCAATGTTCCTTCTGACACAATAATTTTTTTTCTGTTGTAACTATTCCAAAGAAGGTTTTTTCCAAGTTCCGAGCAAATTTAGGTCGTAAAATTACGGAACATTCTTCAAAAGCGATACTGTAATATGCCGAATAGTACCGGATAGTAACCGGGTCAACGGTTACTATCCGGTACTCTCCCATATGTTGCAAACGAAGAGCTTTTGAGTTTTAAAAAATTTCCTGTTTCGTGTAAGTAATTTTTCTTTCGACCCGTGCATGAGATGGAAGTTTTGGAAGCTATTAATTCACTGAAGTACTTCAAGTGTTCAGATACCCATGAACTCAATAGTCGAATACTAAAGGAAACCACATCTATAATAATTCAACCTTTTACTATACTGATCAATTCAATCTTATGTACTGGTATCTTTCCAAACATCTTCAAGTTTTCTAAAATATTGCCCCTTTTTAAAACAGGTTATGAAAAAGCCAACGATAACTACAGACCAATAAGTATCATTTCGATATTTAGTAAAGTGGTTGAAATTATAATTAAGAATCAGCTCTATGCCTACTTTGAGAATAATACATTTTTCAGCAACTCCCAATATGGATTCAGAAAGTCACGCTCAACAATAAATGCAGTGTTCGACGTCGTGTCTGGCGTGATTAAGGAACTTGAGCAGGGCAATCACACTGCGTTGATGCTTTGTGACCTGTCGAAACCATTCGACTGCGTCTCACATGAAATTTTCTTGAAAAAATTATACTACTAATGTGTTAGAGGTATTCCGCTTCACTTGATGAGAGGTATCTTACTATTTGTCAACAAGCAGTGATGCTCAACGGTACCTTATCAAACTTTCAGACTATTAAGCATAGCGTTCCGCAAGGGTCTGTTTTGGGCCCGTTCTTATTTGTCATTTATGTGAATGATTTGTGCCAATATATGATGACGTTCAAATCGGTTCTCGTTGCATACGACACCACCTTCATTCTGTCGGATAAAAACAATGATATGTTAGTGTCTCATCTCGACGAGGTATATAATGGTGCTAATCAGTGGTTTCTAATTAATAAGCTGAAACTGAATTGTCGGAAGACACAATACATCCAGATTTCTGCTAATAATAAAATCATCTCTAATTGTGAATCTAATAAAGTTAAATTACTGGGTATTACATTAGATAAGAGACTCATCTGGTCTGCACATATTTCTCAACTGAAGAGAAAACTCTACGGTTCTTTATTTGTCCTTTGCTAATTGAAGAACATCACTGGTGCAAGTATATTAAAAACTTCACATTTTTCACTGTTTCACTCCCATATCAGTTATGGTGTACAACTTTAGGAAATTCATGTCATTCCATTCAAATATTTAGGAAGCAAAAAAAAGCATTGAGAGTGCTGGCTAATATTGGATACAGGGATCACTGTCAAAAAAATTTCAAAAAACTCAGAATTATGCCAGTGCCAACTTTATTCCTTTACTATGTTTTGATTGAAATCCATAAGAAACCTTCCTTGGCGAAACAATGCCAAATCCACGAACATAACACACGAAACGCTCACCACATTAGAACAAATCGATTTCATCTTAACTTATCAAAAAAAAATTCAATAAATCACTCTCTGTACAATATCTTGCCCCAAGATTTCAAAGAGCTCAGTCTGAATAATTACAAGAGAGAATTGAAAAATTATTTGTTGAGGCATTGCTTCCATTCTGTCGATGACTTCAGAACATATTTTTCTGGTAACACACATGTCACTACTTTTTTTGATTCAATTCGTTTCTGTACATAGCTCTCTTGGTTCTGGAGATATACAGGAAAAACCAAAAAATCCCAAATTATTTTTTTGCCTGTATCATCTTTATTCGGGGACATATTGATAATCTGTTCACATTTTGCTATTGGCACTTCATGTGGGCTATCAGAATATATCCATGAAACTTTTATACAGGGTGTCATCTGACTTGGGCCACCCCCATCTTTGAATTTTTAAATACGGACCTGTATTTTTGTTATGGTTTTTGGATCGTCGTCGTTCACTCTATACTGAGGAATCAAATTTGGTTTTATATTTCGGGACGTTCCGGTACTATTTTATTATAATTGACTGAATTATTCCGTTTCAAATTACGGCCCTGTAAATTGGTTGACTCAGTTGAATGAAAACAAATTAGCAACTTTCACGTCTCCTTATTTACCGTAGAGTTTTTCGAGAGTTTTTTTTCATTTATAGGTACCTATTCGACAAATCATCATTGTATGAACATTTAATCAAATAAGCAAATGAATGAAGCTCATGTTCAAATGTCTTGATTGAGTACGAGTGCTCAGGATTTGGCTTAGTAGTTTGAATCGGCTTGAGTACTAATTCAAAATCGGCATACACTACAAATGGTAACTTCATTTAATTCTCAAAGTTTTCAAACAATGGTATATTTTCAGGCACCATTCTCCCATATTTATCGATTTTCAAATCTGTTGATGATGTTGTAGTACTCAAGTGTTTACAATCATTCATACAATCGCTCATGAGGAAAATATAATAAACATTCATCACAAAAATATATTTTATGTTCATGGGCTGATAATTGACTTTTTGACTTGGAACTGACCTTGAAAGATCTTTGATCAAACAATAGTGACTATTACCGGAATCATCGGTGATAAGTAACAAATTGATATGTCTCCTGAGTCTACTCTGAGAGTGACGCAATGGTCCAACTATTTCATATATTATTTCACCCCTCTCGAATTCACTTTCTAAACCATACACATCCACTGAAATATCATTCTTGTCCTCAAATTTCACAATATCCTTCAATTTAACTGGAAAATTCATACCTTTTACATCTATGAAAGTATTGAAATGTGGATACGATGAACCTTCTGACGTTCTATCGTCATATTTTCCTACATTTCCATTGCTCTGAGCGTTTTCTACAATGAACTTCGAATAGCAAAACCTTTTATGATTATCTGAAACATATATACAACACAAATATAGTATATGTGTTTTGATAAGGAGAAAAAGAAATGATGGCAATAATAACATCTGAAACGAACACTATAATGGTAATGAAAATTGAAATAAAGTGATTCATATACACAAAATAAATAATGGCCTAATAAATGTTCGAATTGGTGTCCTTCCATTTCCAGACATTTTTAACTCGTTTTTCATATTATTCATTGCCCTTAATACACTCCTTTGCTGTTTTGTTGCGAAACAATTCAAAATTCTCAGTCTCAAGTTTTCCACACTTTTTATCTCTCTGTCAGCGCAAATCTTATTTTTCAATATCCCGCATAGAAAATAATCCAAAATAGTAGGATCTAATGATCTTGCAGGTCACTTTATTGGCCCAATTATTTGCTATCCATTTTTTTTCGGCTTATCAAAACACACATAATATATTTTTGTTGTAGATATGTTTCAAATAATCATAAAAAGATTTGCTTTTCAAAGTTTATTGTAGAAAACGCTCAGAGCAATGGAAATGTGAAAAAATATGAATAGGTACCTATAAATGAAAAATAACTCTCGAAAAACTACGGTACATAAGGAGATGTAAAAGTTGCTATTGTGTTTCTATTTAACTCAGTCAACTAATTTACAGGGCCGTAATTTAAAAGGGAATAATTCACCCAATTATAATGAAATATTAACAAAACATCCCGAAATGTAAAATTTAATTCAATTTTTCAGTATGAAATGAACGTCAACGATTCAAAAGCCACAACAAAAAATACAGGTCCGTATTTAAAAATTCGAAGATGGGGTGGCCCCAGTCAGATGACACCCTATATAAAAGATTCATGGATATATTCTGATAACCAGGATCAAGCGACAATGGCAAATTGTGAACAGTTTCAATATGTCTGCAAATTAAGAAGATACAGGAAAAAAAAATATTTGGGATTTTTTGGTTTTTCCCGTATATCTCCAGAACCAAAAGGGCTTTATTCGATTTTTTCACATCATTGAATAGGTCTCTAAAATATGCAACTTCGCATGATTTAATCTATACTCTATCTCTTATCGCTTACGAGATACCCATGTACAGAAACGAATTTGAATAGCCTTGTATATGATCGTTGTTATTTACTTGTAAATTTGCAACTTTAACTGTACTGTAACTGTATTTTAAATGTAAAGCCAAACTTGACTTGTTACAAACATATTGTATTATTTAACGTAGTCAAATAAATATTATTATTATCATTATAATCAGAATTTGAAACAGTTGGTAAACATTCTTGCACAATGAGTCTTCGTATCAGGTATTTCGACAATCAATATCCAGCATTTTCAATGGCATCAAATTTAATATGTAATAATTCTCTACCTCGACAAGCACCGCTGATACCCAAAATTAGGACAACCTACAAATGAAAAATATTGAAATTACTAACAATCTTACAGAATTGTGATCATATCTGTACCTTGAAAAATGAATTCGTTTTGTTATCAGCATATTCAACGAATTTATTGATTCAATTCCTTGATAAAACTTTAGATTTATGTATGTTTCTTGTCGCATCATTCGCGACATTGGTTGAATGTTTTCTCATATACCTACTAACTTTGGATTTGTCCGGAAACATTTCTGAAACTGATATACCTGATGGGGTATCACTGCCACTATTATAATCAACATCCATCTTCTTGAAAATAACTTGAAATTGAACTACTAACAAACACAAACAATGAAACACTCAAACACGTGGCGTGCCAAGAAACAGTTTCTTTGGTAACGACACAGAAAAACCACTGGATGCTGTGAAATTGTTTGGAAGTATTGATAACATTAAGGATGAAATGTAAGGAAAAAATAAGTATTATCTAGTCATTTCGGACTCATTTTTTTCAGACAGAAAAACTTTCTGAATACGATCTACTGAAAACATTGAATAATATTTTCATGACAGCATTCGTTCAATAGCGATGACTTATCGGGACAAAAAAACACGTCAAGATATATTGGAAGTATTCATTTTCAATATATTTTAGACGACGTAAATTCACATTCACAGTGTATACAAAATGTTGTTTGTATTTCGTGTATAAAATTTGAGTTTTCATGGTACATTTAAGAGAATTTGCCACTCTATGTGCAATTAAAAAAACAATCGTTTTACGCACTTAATACACAAAAACAACTATTTTGGATGATTCCTGATTTTTTATGTATCTTTCTACATCACTCCCGCCTAAAATTTCATAAGTCATTTGAGATTATTTCAAAAAAAAATCTTGAATAAGTATGTTCAGAAGTTGTCTCACAAATTTCAATTTTGAAAGAAGGTTTCTAATTCTTTGATGTCTATCATAATTATTCCCAGATATTTCACACAGTGTATGTTGGTTATTTTGAGAGTTCGATAAATAGGTAATGAATTTTCATGAGAAGTGAACGAAAGATATTTGCATTCATCAAAATGTATTGTTAAACAGTTATTGTCAAACCACTAATCAATATTTCTGAAATCATCTAGAATAATGGTTTTCAATTCAGTCGAAGTTTCAGCTGTATATAAAATAACGGTATCAACAGAAAAAGTGTGGATGTTTCCTATGGTTTCTAGTGAAAGCAAGTCATAGGTACATGATGGTATTGAATGATAAGGGTCCTTGATTCGTTGAATGGCTTACTCCTCACTATTGCAGAAATCTAAAATATCTAGATGATCATTTTTATTAGTATGCTGCATTATCTGTTGCTTTTGAAATTCTGGATGATTGATAATCATCGTACTTTCTAATTTATATCGCTATCAACTTGGACATTAACAAATATGCATTAGAAACAATAACTATCTAACATCAGTTGAAGTTATATTGGTGTCTCAAAACGTTTGGCAGGTTTGAAAAGATTCCCAGTTTTAGTGAATATAATTCTTCAGGTTTTAAGTAAATATTGACGCATACCTAATAAAAATAAATGTCACATTACTTTATTTTAATTCCACTACAATTAATTTCTATTTATTTATATCTTAATTTGCCTAGTTGTAATCATCACTAACAGATGGTTGAATGAAAAAACTCAATGAATGAAAATGAGCAATCATTTTCCATACGTTTATCTTGATTCAGTTTTCAAGTAAAGGTTATGAGGATGAAATAAAGGTACTCCAATGAGTATTTCTCAAAGTGCGAATTGAACTTATAATGATTTTCTAAAAATATGAACGGATTACTCATCAATCCAAAGAAAAAGTTTTTCTGAAGTTCTTCAAAACAAAGAACAAAAATACTTTTCTATTTATTCTGAAGCTCTGGTAATCGACAAACCCGTCTCGTGTTATATATTTCAAATAACCCTCCGCTTCGTTTTTAGGAAGCAATAACTAGGGCGAAAAAACATAACAAACCGCACACGAAAATACAATCAAGTACGTTTAACATGCAAAAGAAATGAAATAATAAACAATGCGGCACTACGCATGCGTTCTTGAAACAGGGCTCCAGCTAGTTCAGGTGGTGCTGTCGTCAAGGTTAGACGCGTCCGGACGCTTACATCCATTTCCATTCAATATTTTTTGGCCCTATTCGTGAAAATATACCTTCGAAACAAAGGTAAGAAATGTAGAGTAGTCTGGAATGATGGAAAATGCATGTTGAAATCTCCGGTCATGATAGCATTTTCCGAAGAAATTGTTTTGCCATTATTATCTTTATTTTCATTTGCCTATTCATATGAATTGTTTGTACTTTGCTATTCCAATTAGGGCGATATAGGGTTCGACCATACTCAAATATGTTATAAATTCACTAAAAAATTCAGTTATATATCGATAACCTAGTGACCTGTGTAATTCATGAAATTGGCACATGGAAAAAGTTCCCTATACAACATTATCAAGAGTTCATTTTTAATAAGAAACATTTTCTTCGTTTATTTTATCTAAAGAATACACATTTTTCTAAAGTATTCGTTTCTATCAGAGGATAACGCTCTGTCACAAGGTTCTCACACTTATCGATTCATAAGATGGAACTGTTTATAAGCACTAACTCATTACAGCTTCAGATATCCTGAAGCAGGTTATGAATGGGAATAGTAGTTATGAAAATATTCATTTATGACATTGAAATAATGAATAGAAAACTTATGCGGATACTGATTCTAGAGTGTTTTCATTATATGGTTTATCCACATTATTAAATTGATAAAATCAAGTTGTCTGTTATCAAAAAGTAAATGTAAGAGGGTCGAAACAATAATTTTTTAAATGCCTTTAACTTACGCCTGATAAAATAACAAAAATACATGGAGTACTTGATATTCCATATGCAGTTATTATATCAATTTGTCCATGAAAAACGTATCTGAGGATTTGAAGAAGTGAATTGCACTACTTTCGCCGCCAAATTGTAGAAAATTAGATAATCTCACCAAAAGAGAGGTTATTCAAGTTCATTTTGCAGATCTTTCGTGTACTGTTCGAATAGGTCATAAAAATATAAAACTAACGTTTAGAGATATTATAACTAGTTAGGAAACATATTGTTTATATTCTCATTCAATTGAACAATTTATGTCATACTTTGGCATTTGAAATTTGTTGTTAAGGATTCAGTGTTTTGAATGGATAAAAGTAGAGGTTATGCTTCAGTTTATGGCGATATTTTCATGATGGCACTTCAGTTTATAGAGAAAAGTGCCAACTTGCTTGATTTGATTGAAACAATCAATCATTTCATTTTCGAATACACTCATATCGAACTCTATAAGCTTCTGACATGGTGAAAAATAATTTTCAATTTTCTCTGCAAACAATTCGTTCAATTTCGGTTATGTGTTATGTTTAATGTTGAAGACGATACACTTTGAAAAATCAACTAAATGAAGAGATCAAAATTCGGGCTAGTGGCCGTGGTACGAAACGTTCCGTCTGCTATTGAGGCAGACATCATCAGTGGTATGTGCGTTTACTGCAAGGACATTAAGTTATGTCTCGAAGTCTCTGCAAAGAACAATTGTTGAGATGTAAAAGAAAGTATTGCCTTTAATTAAGTACATACCTCCAGTTAAGAAGATCATGTCATATTTGTTTGAAAGTTTAATTATTAATCATTCATGGATAGACGAGTCTAAAATATGTTCAAAAATCTGTTTTTACATCGTCCCCATACGAACGACAACTCTCAGAAAATGAGAAACTTGTGCAAGCTTAGGACTAACGAGGTCTTCCCTTTTATCGTGTGATTCTCAACACGGTTGAAGAATTATCCCAGCTTCAACTAGATAAAGTCTCTCTAGAAAATTATCTGGTCGAGGCCGGTATCGAACCCACGACCTTCCGATCGTGAGCCGGGCGCACTACCACCGCGCCAATTCCACAACTCTAGTATGTGAATTTTTACCACTTTGTCGTAATGAAAAAAAAAAATAAAAAAATCGCGAGAATAATTTTTTCATATATTAAAATGTTTTTGTCACTATTCAAACAATCAGATGAGGAATCTCCCAACAGGATAACAAAAAAATATCATCATGTCATTTTTTACCAAAGTATTAAAAGTTTCAAAATTAGCCATATGTAAAGAAAAAAAAAATTTTCATTTTCCATGATAGCGTTCGTTTGATATTTTAAGAAAGAAACTGATATAATTTCATAACCATTAATAAACGATAATGATAGACTAACAGGTGCTTTTTATAAAATCAATTAACATGCTCGGAACTTCGGTCTTCTACCGATGACTTATATGTCAAACAAATTAGGATGTTTCATCAAAAAAATTTCAAGTGATCATTGTGCCTCAGAAACTCGTTTGATTATACTGACATGTATTAGTATAGTAAGTTTTAACTATTTTTGTGAATTTCGAAATTGTACTATTACCATTACAACTTTTTGTAGCTTTCCTTTGAAGATAATAAAGTAAGCGTACACTTTTTTTCTGCTGATCACCCAAATATACTTTCCAAGTTTTGTTCTCAATTAGTCAGCTTTTTTCTAGTTTCGCTCTGTGTTGTGTGTTTCTGATCCTAGCAAGGATTATTTCCACAACGTTTCGACAAAGTCTCATTTGCCATCTTCTGGTGATGTCTGGAGTAAGAGATCCTGTTTCAACAATGCAACAAAAGGCAAATGAAATTCTTTGAAAAATTATTTTTCGTGATGAACTCAATGTTTCTCACTGTTTTCATGGGTATATAACCTTTCACAATCTCATTTCGGAAACCAATCTTTGAATATAGAGTATTTAACGTTCCTCATTGTTTCATGTCTTCAACTTTTCTCATGACGAAAATATCGCTTTGGGAATT
>WOGR01010845.1:0-10768 GCA_015342045.1 Leptinotarsa lineolata
CCTTATATATAAAACTATTCCTTATTACTACTGGAAAATGTAACCAAACTAAAATAACTGAGAACTAACGAACGAAAACTATAATAAAAACTACGAATAATGAAAAATTGATATGAGAAAAAAAATTCAATTTCAAAACACTGAAAGTTAAAAATACTTTTTGACAATGACAGATAATTAATTTGACTGACTTAGTGGGGACTCGAACAATTCAGAATAGCGCCATCTTGGAAAATTCTGGTAAGAATCCATGACTGTAACAGGTAGTTCCTTCAAAAAGTTCTAAACAAAATCTAATCATTGCACGCACCAGGGTTTTTAGACATCTTACTCATAACAATTGCGGTCGTTGTAGTCGCGGTGAAAGCGTCACTTATGACGTCATTACTTTCGCTCACGACAGCTCATAACGACCCATCTCGGGAGGTGGATCGAAGTTGACGTTGAGAATATTTCGGCGCAAATTTTGAAATATGACATAAATGATATCTGTCATTCGTAATTCATTTCTAGTTTCTTAACTTATTCCATAATTCAGTCTCATAAGTAATCAATGGAATAATTATTTACACCTAATGAAGTGAATTCAAAACTAGCATACATTTAGAGAAGAATCTAATTTAAGTGTTCAGTTACACATTTTTAAAATGTACAGTGTAATACGTGATAGAAAATCGTGTACCTGAAATGACTTTTGAATTCTTCATCTGAATGATGATGAAATATATTCTCATAAGCAATAATACGTGGGCCTAAGTTTTCGGTTATCACGATTATCATTTTGTAAAGTTACAATCCACTCTTCATCTGAACTAGATAAATTAGTTCCTGGAGCACTATTGCGACGTATCAAGAAATATCCAATTGCTGTAAAAGACATTTTGATTACATTCAAAATCAATTTGTTCAATAACTTCACTGAAATTATATATTAAAAATGAAATGAAGTTACCTTGCAATTATTGAAACTTATTTTCAAGGATTACGTAACCTTCTTGAAATATTTACTTTATTTTTTCAACTTCGCCATTTGTAAAGTTCATATGAACGCCCAAAACGCTCCATAATCCATTCCACCTGAGTTTACGACAGTAACACTCGCAAGCAAGTGGAACGGCCAAAACTGCGGTCGGTAGCGTGATCGTTGTGAGCGCTTATTGGAACGCGCCCAATATGTGATCTCTGACTGAAACATAGCCTTGTTGCCAAGTAGCATGGGGCATGGGTGTTGTTTGACTATGGCTACCATATATTTGGATGCCCTTAAATTTTAAGTAGTACGCCCTCTGATGGGGATTTTTTAATAATAATGGAAAGTAATTTTATAATAGTGGAATATGAAAGCAAATACAACAATATTGGAAAAGGTTGAGCAATAAATTAATTTCAACAATTTTTATGAAGACATGATGTATATTAGATATATACGCAAGATTTAATCTGTGATAAGACTACTTGTGGAGGAAAACTGATGAGTTCCACTCAGTTTCTTGGTTATTCATGCAAATTATTTGTAAAATTATATATCATTGGTGATGTAAAATTTGTAATTGTGTTTGTCTCAAAACCCCTACGTGGAAGCAGACATCCGATGGCCGGTTTGCTCAACCTCCACATCCCAAGCCAATACACTCACATAAACAGCAGGCACAGTGACCCAGGCAGTGAAAGACGAACAAGAACGGCCAACCCTTATTCAAATTTCTTTGATTCGGATTAAACTTACCTTTAAATTAATATGCAATACATTTCGATAAGGACTTGGTCATCTTAAGCTGAATGGAACGTATCAGAATCAAAGCAAGAAACAATTATTTACATATTTCAAGAGGAGAAAAACCTAATTCATAATAATTGAACGAAACTATCATTAATTTGAAGGAAAAATTAAATGATCATTCGAAAGTAAATGAAAATTAATGAAGTAGGTGTTTAATATAGTTTTTGCAGGGCTTGGTATTCAAGTTTGAAGTCATGGACTTTTTGATTAACAACATAAACTTGAGTTCCAGAACCACAAAGTGCATTTTACAAAATGGTGGACATCTCGAACACTTACTTTAATTGTTTTTATTTACTTTCGAATAATCATTCAATTTTTTTTCAAATGATAGTTTCTTTTGATTATTACGCATTAGGTTTTTCTCCTCTTTTGAAATATGTACGTAAATAATTATTACATTCTTCTTTCGATTCTGATAAAACCCATTCAGTTAGAGATGAGCGAATCGATTTCGTTGTAAAGGTAAATGCACTACAGATCTGAAACAAAGAAATTTGGATAAGGTTCAAAATCACCTAAAGATCAACTTTAAATTCAGTGTGAAAAGTTATTTCCATAAGTGTCGTAAAATATGCAGGTACGTTAATGAAAACAATTGAGGCCGAGGTGGCCCAGAGAGCAATAAACGTTGGATTCGAAATCTGATTACATCAAATAGCGAAGAATTAACTATCGAGCAATGACGTGAAACATTTGAAAAATTTTGTAATAACGTGGGAAAAAAAAGAAAATATCTCAATAACCGGGCCGGATATTCCCAATTAATTTGAACTTCTTGACAATACTTTTGAAACGTTCTCAATTTGACTGACTGTAATTGTTTAAAAGTTACCAATTCTATCTCATTGAAAAAGTCGCCACTCTGTATAAGGGAGGGTATATATTTATTCATTCCCTTATAGTGAATGTTTTTATTGGCTATAGGACCAGATAATTTTCAAGAGCTAGTGCACCAGAATTCTCAAACTTTTTCAAAATTGCATTTTCGAATTACATCTTAAACTTTCAATCTTTCTTACTGGCTCAACTCGTTTGATGAAATTAAAATTTATCCGGATTATTGGAAATAAAACAACATATGGGAATTATCCTTTATTTCATCTATTTTCTTGTCTACTTTCTCGACAACAGTAATAGGAACAAAAAAAGAGATTCTCTTGAATCAAGGAAAACTACGAAAATAAATATTTATATTCTATCACAGGTCAAAATAAATAATTATGTTTACCTAGAGACTGCCTAACAAAAATCTAAAAGGTTTAGTTCCAACAAACTTTATAATCAATCTCCACTGGAGACATCATCAAAGAAGTCTTTAGTAAAGTAGTTTCAAATAAACCTTTCAGTTTTACTTTTTCACTCTCATAACAAATGACAATCTTATTCTCATCACTTTTGAGAAATGTTCACCTAAAGAATTATGTCATTACTTTAAAAAAAATTATCAAATTTCAGTCAGATGTTAGTTTTCTTTCTCACAACAGTTAAAGATATAAAGTTTACCGTTAGAACCAACCTTGAAAGTTCCTTAAGATTTAGTTGACAAGGGAAATAACAATATTTCATTCCTCAAATAGTAGTGAATATAAATATTGAACCACAATCTAAACATTGAAAAGATGCATGGAATGCATCCGAAGATGAATACTGAATGATAATTCAAATTTACTCAAGTTGCATACCCAAGACTTCATGCCTATTATCCTCAGTACGCTGAAAAAACAAAGAGAGATAAGTACTTGAGCTTGTTCAGTTACAAATTACAATTTACCTTGTTTAAATCCTCCAGCATATCCGCCGACCTTCTGGAACTTCGATCCGGAAAAGCTAGGCTTGTTAAAGCCACCAACCCCTTTATTGAAACCACTAGCGCCTTTGTTGAAGCCGCCTCCCCATCTACTACCACCTCTACCAAAGTTGCCGAGCTTATTAGCGATCTCAGAAAGTTGGGGGTTCACAATCTGTAAAAAATAATTGAATGTGATGAAAATAATTGAATGTGATGAAAATAATTGAAAAGAAATGAAAATGTAATAACTTATTTTCAATAAAAATGTTGGGAAACTTGAGGATGGGATCCAGACAAGAAACGTGTGGACACCGAAGGCATATTTCCCAAACTGCAATCTTCCTTCCAAAAGCATTCATGCTAAGCCGAAAATCTAGGCCGAGGCATGCCAAATTGAAAGGGTCATCAAATTTTCCACACTTAGGCAACTTCTTCATTTTTGATAAAACATTTTCATCAAGTAATAGGTCAGTCCATTCATAATTTTTATATACATAAATATAAACCTACCAAGGTTGGTACAGCCGGTGAAGTGTTATATTACCATCCGCTTTGCCCTCTAGGGAGAGCAAAGCAGACTTGACAATTATTTCAAGTACTTTCGGCTTAACAGAAAATGTCCAGACTTTTTTTAATGGAACCTCAATTTTCAAATGCACAAGTAACAAATTCCAAAATATCAATAATTGAGTGCTTCATTAGTAGAAATCGAGACCTTATTTTAAAAAATTTGAAAAATGATTGAATTGTCCTTGTAAAACAATCAAATTCTAATACCCTGAAACACTTTTGAAAACTGGAAATGAAAAAATAAATACTTGTTTACATACAACTTAAAAATTTTCACTGAAACTGACTAGCCTTTTTTAGTGGATAAAAATAAGCCTTACAGCATATGAAAAAATTAGTTGGTTTCAAAATCAATAAATTTAGACAATATGGTAAATACCTATTATTCAATGAAATTCCTTTGAAGATTAGTTTTTAATTGTTTTTCAACAGTCAATGCCTTAGTATTAGTGTGTCAAATGAGTTTTGTATCCAACATTTTTTAAGAAAAAAATTGCTTTGAATTTAGGCAGTTATTTATTGGGATCAACCAAAAAGCTTCTTTTTGTACACTCTTATAGCTTTTTATTAAAATTTGAATTATTTTCGAATTGTGAAAGGTAAGAAGAATGCATAACAAAAAATAGTACCTGATTGGTCTCGTTGAGTACAGACACCAAATCCTTGGCTTGTTTGAAATTTGAGGGAGTGAAAAAGGCGTAGGATGTTCCAATGGTATCAGAACGACCAGTCCTACCAATTCTGTGAATGTAATCCTCAGAAGTGTGTGGGTAATCATAATTTACTACGTATTTGATCCCTTCCACATCTAAAGCAGCAGAAAATGAAGTTAGAATGTGTCCTTCCAAAACAAATCAAAGAAATTTCTACATATTTAATTGAATGAATGGAATGTTGAGAGGCCTGAGATACAAAATTTTTCAAGTTTATAACTATTATTCAAAATGCCAAGAAATTTCTTCAATTTGTTAATACATTTTCCGAAAGTTTGACATGTCATCAACTCTTGATATCTGGTTCACAACAAAAATGTCAGTAAACTTTATGTCAAACTAAGGATTGTTAAGGTTAATGAAATGATTTCTTAGTGATGTGAAAACAAACTGTTACTATATATTATGAAAAAAATCATTTTTCAAAGCTTTTTTTGATAGTTCATTTGACCTATGTTTGCATTGTATTTTCAACTTATTATCATATCACTATTTCAGTTCAGAGAATACAGTACTTGCGGGACCATTTTTTCAATATAATATTGTAGAATGTAGTTTATTCAAATTTAAGTAGTTTTGAAGTTGAAACATTCTGAAGATATCAAAATACGCTCCCCTAAAAACATTTTAATATAAGTAGTTTTCATAAAACTCGAGTGACAAACCACTCAAAAAATTAGTTTCCAAAGACACTTCAAGAATTACTCATCAAAAAGACAAAAATTACCCCCCAACTAGACTTCAAAAATAAACCCCCTCAAATTATTTAGGCAAGTACCATATTACCAACGTATCATCGCATAAAACCTTTTCAAACTTAAAACTAATACTAACCAGTTTCAAAGGAAAATCCATGAAGTTGTGATGTGAGTGTGTTGACCTGATAAATCTATTTCAAGGAATAGTAGCAAAAATTGCCGCCTCTGCTTCAGTGGACCTTCCGTCAGTAGTAAATCCAAAGACTTACTAACAATTTTTTCAGTCTACTCAAACATCGCAGCAGCGACCAATAGGAAGTCAAAAAACACAAAATTCTAATGACATTATGTTTTGTGAAGAAGTGTGCAAAACGTCCCACGTTGACAGCTGAAGCGTTTTGTGCGAGTTTTGTTCAGGGAAAACAATGTTCAGGGAAAACAATGTTCAGGGAGAACAATGTTAAGGATGAGGTTGGGAAGGATGCAGCTCAAAATATGACAATGAAAAAGAGCAAAGCTTAAAAAAAGGATTCACAATATTTTCAAGTTGGGTAAAATATTTTAAAATTTTTACTCTAGAAATTTATATTTCAAGGCACTAAAATATAGTGGTTTACTGAATTAGCAAGTTAGTTTTACCACAGAGCTTGAAAAAGTTTCAAAAATGTTTTGCAAAGATAGCTTTCTAAATTAGCCAAGTTAATTTTGTGGCAAGCTCAAATGATATTTAAGGCTGGTAGTTTGGGAAGCAAAAACAAATTTGTGTCGTATTTGATGTAGATTCCAGTTAACAAAAAAAATAACGAAAAACATCAAATCTTCCATCGGTCTCCAAATCTTTCCAAAGCTGAAGCGTCCTCTGGAGAGGGCAAAACAGCTCAAAGAGGCGCAAGTAACAATTGCAAAGGGCTCATCGTGCTTGTGCCTCTGAAAAACAAAAAGGGTGCCCAGACTGATTATTATTCAAAGTACACAATTATTCAAACACATCCCCAGTTCAAAGATGAACAAACAGTTGAATTAATCAAGTTCAGAGTTCTGAAGCATCTTAAAAATGGAAAAAATAATAGTATACAGTATTCAAGTCCAAAAAGAATCTTATCAGACTCAAAAATAATCTAAACCAGTCTGAAATCCCCAAAATGCTACTATGCCCACTTTCGATTATTGTATCAACTTACACAAACCCAAGACTTGGGTCAAATATTTTTTATCACAAATGAACATGGCTAGATTCCGAAGTAAACCGATTTTTACCTGTTCCCACATTCAGGTGGGAGACTTACCCAATCCCCGGGCAGCTACGTCAGTAGCAACAAGGATCGAGGATTTACCCGACCTAAATTCTCTAAGAACGTAATCACGCTCTTGTTGACTCTTATCGCCGTGCATCGACAACGCTGGCCACCCTACACGTCTTATTGTGTTCGTAATGCCTTCTACCTTCTTTTTTGTTTCAACGAATATTATGATTTTGGAGCCTTCTTCGGATGTGTGGTTGATCTCTTGCAGGAGAGTGCCAAGTCTGAAACGGGCGAAATTAACATTAAATGAAAAGAAAAAATGTCCCAACATGGCTTTTTATAGGTTTTTAAAGTCAGTTCTTCTTAGAGGATTGAAGGGTGCGATAAGGTAATCACAGTCAGTTCATTAAGCTGTCTCATCATGTGAAAATTGTTGATTGTAAGTTCATATCTCACATCTCCAGTTCAACTGTATAAATTGAGTGAATGATAATGATGTTATTCATCGATCATGTTTATAACTCATTCTCAAGATTTCAGTAAGTTTGGACAATATTCTAGCAAACTTTATTTCTACATAAATATATGCTTTGACATGCTTGAAAACAGTGCAGTTTCATCCACTCCTTTGAATTACTTGGCAATGTTCTTGTTGAATACTAGAGCGTTAGCCACTAAATGGCAAATATTTTTTTTCATATAGCTTATGACATCATATACATTATGTTTTACAATCACAATAAAATACCACAATGGGGCTGTTGTAAATCAATTTTAGATCTGAGCAAGGCTAATTGGGCTACTCGATTATTCATTTATTGAAACAGGTTCACCTTTGATAGAATACAGTTCACATGTGAAATAAGAAATATTCATGTTACTCAAATCTAACACATTGGTAATTGAATCTAAATTCAAATATATTTGAGAAATCTGTTTTCCGTTTTTCCTTTAACCAGCTACCGCCCCTCTACGAACGACAACTCTCAAAAGTCGAAATTTATGCGAGCTAAGGACTAACGAGGTCTCTCCTTTTAACGTGTGATTCCTAACACGGATAATTGCACAATTGAATATTTTCTTAAAGGTATCCAATACATTTAAATCTAAAGAGCTAAACATATTCTAAGATGATTGCAATAAGTATTATTTATTTAACGATACTCTGAGGGAAAAAAAGGTTTTGGTATCTCTTGTATTTCATTGACTTTGAAATTTATCATTGGTAGCAAACTGAACCTTGAGAGTTTGAACAAAAAGTAAACAAAGTGTGAACATATAATTCAAGCTAAAGCTAATTTGAACAAGGCTAATTGAAGAATGTAAACTTTCACAACCTCATATGCAGGCATAAAAACCTGCAGACCATGGCCATAAAACCCGGAAAATAGCTTTCATACAGTTAAACAAGGCTGCTCACTTGAGAAATTAATTTTGTATAGACTCTGAATGAATCAATACACAGTTAAATGTTTTTTTCAATTGATGGGTTTCAAGATATCGACCTACTTAATAATTGTACTCATTTTCATTACATTTATAAATCAAAACATATTACACATTATACTTTTCCATAAACTGAATTCTGTTGATTATAAGCATTCGTTTCTATGAATACTTGTTCTTTGAAACTCGTAAATATTACATCACAATATTTAGAAAAATATAAATGTTTATTAAATAATTATTCAAACAATAATTACTTACTTCGTTTCCTTCTCATGTTCCTGGCAGACGTCTACAATCTGAATAATGTTATTATTTGCAGAGAGGTTCTTGGACCCAATGTTGATTTGCACAGGGTTTTTTAAGAAATCTGTGGCAAGTTTCTTGACTTCCTTAGGCCAAGTAGCGGACCACATGAGAGTCTGACGATCTGGCCTGACTTGACTAAGAATCTTTCGGATCTGGGGCTCGAAACCCATGTCAAGCATCCTATCTGCCTCGTCCAAAACTAAGTATGTGCACCTTTCCAGGTTTGTGGTTCCCTTTTCCAAGAAATCAATAAGACGTCCAGGAGTGGCGATGCATATTTCAACTCCCCTTTCCAAATCGCGGGCCTGGGGTCCCTTTGGAGCACCTCCGAAAATGCAAGTGTTACGAATCCGGGTAGACCTTCCAAAATCTCCAGCGACTTTTTGGATCTGTTGGGCAAGTTCCCGAGTGGGTGCAAGCACCAAGACTATGGGGCCTTCTCCGTAACTGATTTGGGGCTGGTTATTGACATGAACAGTGGCTGGCAACATGTAAGCCAAAGTTTTGCCGGATCCTGTTTGGGCAATACCAACCAAGTCCAACCCACTCATAGCGATTGGCCAGCCCTGTGCCTGAATAGGAGTAGGCACTTCATACCCTTGGTTGAAAATTTCAGTCATAACATATTCAGGAAAGTTAGCTTCATCAAAATTTTGGATAGGATTGGGGGCATCACCTTCAACAGATATTTCCTTCTGTTTGCGATACTGTTCAACATCAGCCAAAGAACGACTCACTATAGCTGGGTGTGGAACATAGTTATTCTTGTTGAATGGACGCAGTGTTTTGTTATCCCATTCAACTTTTCTCAAACCCTTTCCGTTTTGATCATAACCTTGGTTATTGCTACTGAACCCACCCTCACTTCTAAAACCCCCTCCATTACGATTTTGGAAACCACCACCATTACGGTTCTGGAAACTCCCGCTTCCATTACGATTCTGGAAGCCACTGCTTCCAGAACGGTTCTGATAACCACTCCCACCAGAGTTGTTCCTAAAGCTTCCATTGGTGCTTTTAAAGTTGTTGTTACCATTTCTTGGAGGACCAGAGAAGCCGGTATGTGCTTGGTAGCCACCACCATTTTGCTGATTATAAGACCTGAAACGTTCATAAAATTAATCAATTCAATCAAAAAATGAGTGCCAAAACATTTTCAGTAACAAAATTTGTCTGCTTGAAGGCAGCTACAAATTTCCAACAATAAATTTTCGGCAATAGAATTACAAGGCCCTACCACCAGCTTCACTCAAAATGCATAGATAACAGTGGCGGATATACCAGCAGGCTGAGTAGGCTGGAGCCTAGGGCGGCAAATTTTAAAGGGGGGCAGATTCAGTTCATAAATTTTTTATTTCGATTTACAAAATTGAAAATAAAATTGTTATACACACACAAAATACGAATTTCAAAAATTTGAGAGAAATTGAAATATTTAACAAAAATCGAAATATACTAGATACAGTGCTCAACACTAAATATTTCAACATGTCTACATAAACATTTGCTTAACACTTTAAGTATACTTTATATTTAGAATATCGCAATAGCGATTCGATATTATAATAATAATAATATGTTTATTTCTCAAATTAAAAAGTACAGTCGTTGCAAACATGTTACATTGTACAATAATTGGAGAAGAGTCTTCAAAAGCATATATTTATTTATAACATATAGTCAAAATTTAGTTATTTCACATATTTTCTTCATTGATAATTACTGTAATTTTTTCTCTGTGTACCTAATAATTATGATATCTAGTTATACAATTCAATCTTGATATAATATCGATGTTTGATCATGATTGCTGCAGCAATTTGCAAATTCAATTTCAGAAAGTTATTTCTTCAAGTGTAAAAATACTGACTAAAATTGACGAAATTTTTATTAAATAAAAAACTAGTTCAGTATCTTATAGATATAGTCTTTTGGTTTGAATTAGTCGAATAACTGATATGTGGAAGACTGCTACTTGACAATAAAAACATTTCCTCCACAAAATATGATGTCAAACAATTTGCTGATCAGTTCATTATTTTATTTGTATTAAGAAAAAGTTTGGAAAATCCAAATGAGCATGCCTTAAGCGCTCATGTCGTACATGAATTATTTAAATTGGATGTTTTCGTTAGCATTATTTTTGTCAACTGTTTCACAAAGCCAACTTTTTCAGAAAATGCCAATCGAAATGAATTAATTATAATAAGATAAAA
>WOGR01010846.1:0-10768 GCA_015342045.1 Leptinotarsa lineolata
GCACTATTGCGACGTATCGACAAATATCCAATTGCCGTGAAAGACATTTTGATTACATTCAAAAATCAATTTGTTCAATAACTTCACTGAAATTATATATTAAAAATTAAATTATACTTCTTTTTTACTATAAATGAAGTTAGCTTGCAATTATTGAAACTTATTTTCAAGGATTACGTAACCTTCTCAAAACAATTACTTCATTTTTTCAACCTCGCCATTTGTAATGTTTACATGAACGCCCAAAACGCTCCAACATCCATTCCACTTGAGTTACGACAGTAACGGTCGCAAGCAAGTGGAACGGGAAAAACTGCGGTCGTGGGCATGATCGTTGTGAGCGCTTAGTGGAATGCACCCTTAAAGATAACAATATACTTGTCTTTTGTCGTTCTTTGTGGGGGGTTCTACGATAGTAAACAAAAACATTCAATGATATGCTTTTTATTTCTAACTTTACAACACTACGAATACAAGGCCTCGCATTCCAAGTAATTAGAATTGAATTGAAAGTGTATTAAATGAGAACCTACTGAATCATTTCTAAAATTGCACACCTTTCTTTATCAAGAAAACAAATGGGCAACTGTTAGAAATGTTAGATGTAATAAATATCTACAAAAATATTAGACTTTCATTTTAAAACAAAAACTGGGATGAAAGCTAAAAACCTTGTTCCTGACCAATAGAAAGTATCACTCGCCTGAAAATTTTCCATAAAGTATTCCTGATTTTACTATATTATGAATACCTGTTCAAAAAACAGTGACGTAATAATAAATATAGACTCGAAATTGAAGAGGAAACATTGGCTGCGACAACTAAAAAAAGATGAAGAGATTCATGTCCTGGCATTACGTCACTCATACACTTAAAGTCAGATACGTCAGGATGTTTTACGTGTTACACATTTCCCTGTGAAAATTTTGGGATTTGATTAGATGCTGTGACGCAGCGGCCAAGGCGTTGTAATTCGCAATGTAAAAGTCACGGCACGCTCAGTCCATATATTATCAGATCTATGACAAAAAATTAAAGAAAAACTTATGTAATGATTTGAGATACCGAACTGTTTTTTTTTCAAAAGAGTGGTACTTTCTCTAATCTCTTGTTTCAAATTTTGATTTTACTTTACCGTACCTAAACGTTTGAATATATTAGATTTTTTCAATGTTGAATCATATAGAAAAAAAAGAATCATTATATGAAGGAATAGGATGATGATCTTTTTGCTTTGGGAAGGATATCAGTATAAATTTTTGTACAGAGCTTGAGCACGAAATACGAAGAATATGTTAGAACAATATGTTAATAATAGCAACAATTTTTTGTCTATAATATTAGAGGAGAAAAATATCTGTTTATTTTACTACAAAATACAAATTGTTACCGAATTTATCTCGAATTTTGACAGAGTTCTAGCCAATGGTTTTTATGAATATTCATCAATTTTTTATTTGAATTAATATTATTTCTGCATGAACTCGATTTTATTCACTTTGCTGTTTGCTGAGAGTGAGTCAATAAGAGATAAAAGATAACCAAATAAACCCGTCAAAAATGATTGCATTCATGACAATATTTCATCATTATAGTAGTGATTTTTAGGAGGTTGTTCCTTGTCAAATGTTATGAAAAACACAATTTTGTTCTGAACTTCAGTAGGAAAATTATGAATATTGGATATCAAATAAGATAATTCCTGCCTTTTTTGGCATTCCTTCCAATATAAAATACCCCTAATTCTAAGACATCTACTAAATTTATCTAGATAGTATTTCTTCATGGTGAAATGTATTAACAGGAAGCAAATGGGGCAAAACAAAAAGTAATTCTTTCAGCTATTTCGTTTCCAAAGTTTATCAACTACTGTTCAAAAAAATAACAGTTTATTGAATCAAATCACAGAAAGTGAAAAGTTAGATATATATATTTCTGAGTTCTGTGGTTCAAGTGAATACCTTCCTCTTCTGTTCATTTGTACAGTGACCTGTTTCTAAGTTAGTTCTCTGTTCGTTTGTAGATTCGTTCGTTTGTAATTCCATAAGTTTGCCCAAAATAATTCATTTGAACAGTTAACTAGCAAATTTGAATCAAGTATTGTTATGTTATAAACAATTACTGAATAACACCGCTTATTAAAAAAAAATCGAAAAATATTTTCAATTTTGAATAAGAAATATTGTACAGCTTGTTACACTTGCGCATTGTTTTATTACTCTCGAATTTTGTAAGGATCTTATGAATTGAACTACTAGATTGAAATTATAAGGCTAGCTGACAACTAATTGGAAACGAAACCCCTCATTCAATTAATACATTTTGAATGGAAAGTATATATGTGTTTGATTAAACGACGATTTGACTATTGTTGAGTGTGCACCAAAAATGAGTGTGAAATTTTTTTACAAGAGATATGTCAGTTAAAAGTATCTACCTATTCTACAGTAGTAATTCTATGAAAACATTCAGTCTTAGATTACGCGCTATCTTTAATCTTTACTGCCTAGAGCTGTCGAACAAAAAGTGGAAATCATAAATGGTCTACATTGTTGGTCAATTAACTATATCTTACGACTGACTACATACAAAAATTACAAAAATATATCACTGACACTCCTTACGTTTTCCCTGTCGACTTGACGAGAGGAATTTCTTGTGATTACATTTCAAGGAATGTCTGAAATCGATTTCAGATGTACACGGACAAAATGAAAACATCGTATCGACATAACCTCAAACTGTCTTGCAGCGCAGTTTGATACAAAAAATATTTATCATTGGTGTTCTTTATAGAGTCTGATAACAAGTCAGTTTTGTATACGAATACGATAATAATAATAAATAAATTTATCTATTAACTCGAGGTTGGAATCTGTAAACGATCCTCTTCATCAGAATATTAGTAGCCAGTAATCAGAAAAAAATCCTCTCTGGGAATGTATTCCTCGCCCTGAAAGACTTATTCTAAACATTTAGATATTTTTATTATTGAGGTTACATAGCTATTTTACGATCAAGTACCTATATAATGCTACTAGTTACTGAACGTTTCAAATTGGTTTGAAAAAGTCTAGGCCAAGGTATTACCAGTAGAAATGATAGAATAAAATTAAATATCAAAATATCAGAGACGGTTCTTATTCTTGCCTGTTTGCTGATCTGGTACTACTACCTGCAGTAAAAATGCATTCAGTCTTGCCTGACACATATTTTATTCGAATGCGCTGTTGCACCAACAATATGTGGTAAAAATTATATAAATGATAGAAGTAAGAGAAAAGGAAACTATCGACATTTTTTTCCACTCAACGAGCGAGATAAAAGATTTTTCATTATACACAAACTTTTTTGGTTATCAATTTCAATCTATTCAGAGTGAAATATTTCAAAGTATGAGCAAATTTCAACCAATTATTTATTCAACTCACTACAATAAACATACTAAATGAATCTTTCACTATCCTAGGCAATTGTGAAAGAAAACGGAATACTAATATTATTTCTGATACTAATAAGTTCATTTTTCTTTGCAAAGTTTCACTGAATAAATATATACTCTATGTTGTACAGTTTCAAAAGAGACCTAGAATTCAACATGGCGTATTGGTCAAAGTAGCCTTCTAAAATATAATTGAATCGTATTGAAATTTGTATTTTATGTATTTGCTGTCTCTCAGAATATTACCATCACATGGTGAAAGATAGCAGGGACATTTTCAAATCCAAATGGCATTCGGAGATAGGTCAAATAGTATTGGCATTGGTCCACTTTATCTTTTCAGAAGGTTTAATTTCGAAATATTTCAATCGACTAGAAAACTGTTGATAACCAACAAAGAGAAATAGTTTTTTATATACCTGAATAGTTACGCTCATAAGAAAATATTCAGTAGAAAATACACATCCTACGTTCGAACTTATAAATGTAATTTATCATATAAGTATCTATAGACTTCTTAGAACAAACTTACCCCACGAATCCAATAGCGTTTTTACACACACACAAAACAAATGTGTCCCGTATTTTTGGAAACACTTTTAAAGCTATTTTAGAAAACATTTTTCAGTATGTTCTCACGGGTCTCTTTTTCAAAGAATCAGAGACGTGTTTATTTACAAAAATTAACAAAACGGGTTTTCAAAGTAAGCAGAAGACGTAAACGTGATATCACACTTTTTGCTAATGCAATAGCACGAAAAGTAAGTTTTTAAAATTTTTTTTGAATATACTTAGCAATACGAACATCCTGTGAATATTTGTTTTTATATTAAATATTTTGAAATAGCTACAAAGATATCATCTTTCATTCTTGTAACTCCTTCTTTCCTAAAAAATACTTTTACCCGTGTACAGACGGCGACAGGCCCATCTATCAAGATATGTCAAATTTCCTCAAACAACTCCAACGAGTTCATTCTGAACCAGGTTTCGTGTTAAAACAACGATATTGAGCTTACGGCAACGCATTCCAGCGCGGTTCGAAGTTTAATCCAGCGTATTGTAAGTATTTATTTCATTTTGATCGCGAATTTTGATACAAGAGGGAGCCACGGTATTGATGGCACACGGGCGCTACATGGGCTAAAGCCGCCCCTGAGAATTTCGTAAATTGAATAAATTAATTATTTATTTTTTAATCTGAGTATAATCGTTCACACCAGTATATATTTTTTCTTGTCCATTAGTTATTTTCAATATTGTATCCAATTCATTAATCCCAAATTTCGTCAGGTTTTTCTTCAATTGTTCTGAAGATTTCGATAAAGAAGGCGTCAATTTTCTGTCACTTTTAACAGCTTTGACTAACATTGATATGATTGGACAGAATCAAAATTCCACTTTACCAAAGTTAAGTTATCAAAGTTACTGATCGGGAGTTTAAGTGTGTGTGTGTAGATAAATTAATCAAAAATAAGTGTTCCCAAAATATTGGCATCACATGAAAAATAAGTTGAAGAACCGATAGCACCTGTAGCTATAAAAGTAATATATTATCTTTATTACGAATGTGAGCAAGAAAGACACAACTTTTCATTTTCATTCACTGACTATTTTCCATATGACGTTCGCTAGGCACGTTCCATTAAAATATTTCTAAAATTCTTACGTCACTTGGATCTGATCTACTTAGAATGAGCATAAAACAGACACAAATATCTTTGAAGTCTAACTCTATATCTTGTTTGGCACGACTCTGGCTCTTAGCATGGCGATCGTTTGCTGCGTAACTGGCTCAGTAGGAGACTCAGAATCTGAGCTCGTCCCGAACGGGAATTGATTCCCCTGATTCGCGAAGGAATTTGCCATTCCGGGTTTGTTTTGGAATGATACAGGTGCTGGATGGTCGGTACTATCTGAAAAAAAAGTTAGTCTTCACGGGACGCCTGGCAGATGTGAAACATCGAAATTATTTTTTACAAGTAATATACATGAAAAAACACATAATATGACATAATGTAAAAATTACTCACTGACTGACTCACTGACTAACCCACCGACTGACTCGCCGACAGACTGACACTGACTAACTGACTCATTCACAGACTCACCAATTCACTATCTGTCTCATTCAGTCGGTGAATCAGTCAGTCGGTGAGTCAGTCGGTCTGTGAGTAAGTCTCTGAGTAGTGTCAGTCCGTTACTGAGTCAGTTAATCGGTAAGTCAAACAGCCAGTGAGTCAGTCAGTGAGTCGGTTAGTCAGTTGGTAAATGTGAGAATCGGTAAGTCAAACAGCCGGTGAACCAGTCAGTGAGTCGGTGAATCAGTCGGTAAGTGTGAGTCAGTCGATAAGTCACTCGATAAGACAGTCAGTCGGTGAGTCAGTCCGTGAGTTAGTCGACGAATCAGTCCGAAGATCAGTCGGTGAGACAGTCAGTCAGTAGATCATTCAATCGATGAGTCGGACTGATTCACGGACTGACTGACTGACTGACTGACTCATCGACTGACCAACTGACTGACTGACTCACCGGCTGCTTGATTCACCGAGTAATTCACCGACTGGGTCATTGACTAACTGAGCTACTCAAGGAATCAATGACTGACTCAGCGACTGACTGTCTCACCGACTGACTCACTGACATACTCACCGATTGACTAACTCACCGACTGACTAACTCACTGATTGACTCACCGACTGAATGACCTACCGACTGAATGAGTTACTGAATAATTCACCGACTGACTGACTTACCGATTGACTCTCCGACTGACTAACTAACTCACCAACTGAGTGATTCATCGACTGACTCACCCATTAGCTGACTCTGACTGACTGACTCACTGATAGACTGACATACTAACTGATTGACTCACCAACTGACTCACTAACCGATTGACTCACTGACAAAACTTCCGAAATAACCTAATAACAGTTTTAAAAGTGTCCAGCACTATTCGAATATTAAGAAAAAACTACTCACAGACTTTATTTCCGTTGCCCAGATTCACGTTGTCGATGTGATATTTTGCTGCCAAAGCAACTAATCGATCCACAGCTTCAGCTTCATCGTCTTCCAAACTAGAATAACTTCCGGTTGTCCCGTCTCCTTCCGAAGATCCTTTAGACTGTTTATCGCTACCGCTCTGTTCCACCTCTATTTCTTCTTCCTTTCGAATGTAAAATAAAAATTATGTTCTGTGATGGTGTTCCTAGTGTTCATAATATACTTGAATATAAAGTATACTGTACGAGGTCTGTTGAAAAAATAAGGGGTGAATTTTCATTTTTCACAAAAAATATTTTTTGAAGTGATAACTTCTTATGTGAGGGACAACCGCTTCGTTACGTAACGCGTTACGGAGCCAGTCTGTTTGGCTTCACTTTCTCTCACGCGTACGTCAGCGGACGGCAGGCTCTTGTCGGACAGACGCTTCTCTCTCCTCTCTTCGCATGACTCAGTGTTTAGTGTGCGATAGACATATACTGTTGACAATATTATAAATATCTAACCAGCAAGCACGTAATATTCTTTCAATATGTGAAATGTGGCTTGAAAATGATAATACTGATTTTGTATATTTATTAATAAATAACCTTTTGTTATATAATAATAATAATATACATACAATTTAAGTAATAATCTGAGCTTTTCTCAAGTCAAACAATTTCAATATTTCATATTTATGTATTGGTTTTTTTGGCCTTTGATAAAGCCTACACTTTATCGAATACTTGGACTATACCTATTTATATATATACCAACACGCTAGTGATCTCCATACTGGAAGTGCTGACATAGCTACCGAACGCAAAATGTCAGTTTATTAGGAATGGACTTTTTAAAGAAAGTCCTAAAAAAGATCACCACTAGTGAATTTTCCATTCGAATAATAAACTTTGCATATGCAAGACTACAAAAACATCAATCGAGAATCAACAACAAAATAACATTGTGTACCATCAACTTCACAATACGTTTCTTACCTCTTGACCTTCACTACTCTCCTCAGAAGTACTATTTTCTGAATCCGTATTAGAACTGGAACCTCCTTCACTGATTTCTTCATCCTCGCTTTCGTTTTCATTGTTACTTCCATCTTTATTCGCAATAAAATTTCATCAAAATCAACAAACAAAAGTCAACAATATTCACAATATGTTCCACTCCAGAGATTTCTTCGCTAAAGACGAAAAATCAACAACTGAAATCTTTGTATATACAAAGCTGAAATCGTAGCGAAATACCAGGGTGGACCCAGAAGTACCGGACCTGATGTAGAGATGGCGGTAGTTGTTAGAAAAAATATCACTGTGTAATATAGCGTAGAACTTTTAGGAAACCGTTATCAACTTCCAGTAACGACCTTAGGTCACGTAGGGCTCAACTACTAGAAGAAAAATAAAGTCGTAAAAATTAATTGTGTCGACGTTCAAGAACCTATGCTATTAACTTTATCCTAAAGGGTCGAATAGATATTGTCAAAACTGTCCCATAAGAAAATATGATTTATTCAGACGAGACTGAACACCCATCGTTAATTTAACGATGTGATAAAAGCCAAAGACGCCCTTTATTCTTAAATGAGAAATACATGTATAAAATCCGAAATTGTCCTTGCAGTGTCCTCTTCAAATCCTTCCCTTGCAAGATTTGAAGAGGCAGCTAAGGGTGCGAATCGATGAAGTGATTTTGAGCTATCCGATTAGACAGGGACTCTCTGGGAGAATTCGAATTTCACCCTCTTCAAGAGAATTTAGTTGGAAGAAAGTTAAACCAGTCTTGCGCGAACCTACGAAGGGTTTGGTCTTTTGACCCAGGGGCGGGTTCCTGAAGACAGTGTGTCTTCAATGGTTTCTGTGTCGTTGAATTGTTCGCGGTTTTGGGTAATTTGAGGGAGTCTTGCGCGAATTTTCGATTGGGTTATTTGGATACTTGAGTCCTGGAAGGCTCTTGGGGTGGACCGAAGTACGGAGAATTTTGGTCAATGTTTCGCGAAGTGAACGCGGTATTTGGGAGTTATACGCCTCTTATTTGGCTAGGTGCCTTGAGGGAAAAAAGGGAGTAGCATGCGATGTGGACCGGTTGAGAGTTGTCGAAATACGAGGGGTATTTCAAGACATGGTTTCGCGAGGTGGTTCGAGAGAGGAATAATTGCGTTATGTTTGGCTAGCTGACTTGAGGTGGAAGGTCAGGAGCGTGCGAGCTCAGAAATAGGTTGGGTTGTACTTCTCTCTTTCTAGTGTATTATTAGAGAATTCGCGAGGGGATTTCGGTATTTGTTATGGTTTTCACGGTTCATCGCGGTATATTTGAGTAAAAGGACATTTTTGATTTCCTGTAAAGAGTCTGGGACAGTTTTTGGGAAAAAGTGGCTTTTGTCGGAGACCTCAGGAGAGTTCATCTACGTTTCTTTGGTGAACATATCTTGGAAATTCCAATTTTGTATACATTTTTTGCATGTTATGTGGTTTTACATTTTATCGAATTGGCACCTAGGGTGTTGGTGTTAATTGTCGTATGTCTGCGAAACGGGTTCCCTTTTTCATGATTAAGATTATGAGTAGGATCATATTGTCTCATGTACGTTATAAAGGAGGAGCGATTAAGTGGGTCCCTCAATTGTTTTTCAGTTTGTTTGTTTACATATTTCTTAGTCAATTGAATTGTCCACAGTTTAAATAAGGTTCACTGAAACAGATTTAAACTTCTATAATTATTTTGTTAATACGTAGCTTATCGATTGTTAATCCGATTATTCCACTTACATTATTTGTCAATAAAGTTGGTTTGTGGAAACTCTGGCAATTTTATTTAATTTCCCTCAATTCCATAAAAAATCCATGCATTTGTGAAGCAATGATCGGAAACAGCCTCTACGAACATAACTGGTGACAAAATTAAGCCGTCCCGCTCGGAAGTAAATATGAAGGTAATTTCATCTGTTGACCAAACTATTTAATTCTCAATCCGTGTGACCAGAAAGGATTTCAACTCTTCCAATCTTGTGGCAGTAAATTTTGCGCTACCAAATTCAAATATAAAAATAAATCCCGTCTGTAGTATGATGGGTGGGGTGTAAACAAACACAGAATTATACTGTAAGTAGAACTGTATTCATGAATTGTTCACAACTAATTAAACGAGTGATCTCATCCTGTTTGGATCAACGTGTCAGATCGACTCCTTGTTTTTTGTAAGAGTCTCACTCGGCTGCCACATTGTTGCCAGACTAAATCAGTGATACCACATTCCTCCCCCACGAATGATAAGCTTATTCCCTGAAATAAACAGGGAGCCTTCTGTGTCTTGAAGGATTTCTTTGGGGCACCTGACTTGGGGGCTCTTCTATGTCAACTGCCTCTTCAACATCCTCAGGTTGAATTTCACATGGTATGTTGGAGCGAAATTTTTGTTTCAACTGGTCACTTGGTGATGGTTCGTTTGGGGTACCTTTGTTTGGTTCAGCATCAGGGTGACTTTCTAATTCGCCAGTAGCACATTGTTTATCCGATGGGTTTACATCTCCATTTGGTGTTATATCCAAGATTCTTTTCCGCATTTGGTCGCAATGTTTGCGGCGTAGAATACATTCAACATTTATGAGATATGTAAATGACCCAGACTGCCTAACAACTTTTTCCGGCTCGGAACCCTTTCCTAATGGCCTATTTACCCATACATCGTCTCCCTCCGTAAAATCATGAAGTGCAGCAGCTGAATAGTCATGGTTTAGTAACATCCGGTTTGAGGAGGTCAAATTGTGATCTTAAATGTCGACCGAACATTAGTTGACTTGATGTTCTGTTTGTCAATCTTCTTACGGTATTTCTGTAGGAAAATAGAAAACTTGCAAGTCTTTGTGACTGATTCAGTTTTTGGTTACTGGCTCGCATTCGTTCTCTGAAGGTACGAACAGTGCGCTCAGCAAGCCCATTCGATTCCGGATGATAAGGGGTCACTTTAATATATATTATTCCATTGTTTTTGCAGAAAAGTTCAAAATCACTTGAGGTAAGTTGTCACCAAAAACTTGGGTAAACCCAGTTGAACAGATAATGTCTATAGTAGAGTTAGATGTAATGTTGTTCATCGGTATAACTTCTAACCAATGCGTATAAGAGTCAATCAGTGCCATCCACATTTTACCTTCGAAAGGTCCCGCAAAATCTAGATGAAGTCGAGATCAAGGGTCTGGAGATACAACCCATGAATGTAATGGTGCATTTCTGTCGTTTTTTTTGGGACTGTTTACATGAAATACACGTTTCTACTTCATGAATGATATCAATGTTAATATTTTGCCAATAAACGTGTAGTTTT
>WOGR01010847.1:0-10768 GCA_015342045.1 Leptinotarsa lineolata
GAGTTTCTGGAAAGTTTATCAATATGGGTCACTTTTTTGTTGAGTAATATAATATTTGAAATTGATGGTAAATTATAATAAAACCGGTAAATACATAAAATGAGTTACAGTAATAATGACAATCTAACTGAAGTTTATGAAGCCAAAAATATAGAGGCATTGAAATCATCACTAGAAAAATCTTGGAAAACTCTTCCAAACTAGTCTGAGATTCTGCAATTATGGTCAAAATAATAAGTTACGAAAATGAACGTGAAAAAAAAATAAAATATAATTTCGAAGTTTTAACTTGTTTATAATAAGTGATGTGAATAAATGCTGAGAAGATTCAGAACGAAACAACTTAATGGGGAAAATAACTCATCGTCATTTTTTCAAAACATCAACTTGATAACCAAGAGTTTGGTTGGTTGTTGAGTCAACAAAATTAAATAATAATATAATATTAATGAATGATGTGAAAAAAATGTATTCAGAAGCTTGACAGCCTACTTGAATATGAAACAAAAATGTCATATTGATAATATTATTTAAAAAACTATCATACCTGAGCAATCGATATTGAAATATACCTGAATGTATGTAACTGGGAGTGTTTTACACGTTTCTTGAAAATTTCTGTCCGAGAAAGAATATAAATACTGCAAATCAAATGAAATTCGAAGATGGCAGCAATATACCAATGATTCAAGTGTTAACACTGTTCAACAGTCGTGAAAAAATATAACTTTGAGTTTTACTCTCAACAACTGATTTGGGTAAAAGTTCATTTGGGTTTATTATATTTGTAAACTCATAAAAATTCATAATTTTCATGTTTGCTCAGGATTATATCTGTTGAAATTTATTACCACAAAAATTGGCACAAAAACTTTTGACACCTGAAACTAACAAGCTAGTCCTCACTGACTAGTCTGGTGATCAAACTGACTTAAGCATCAGTGTAAGTTATACTATTTACCATCCTAAGATGAGATTAGATTTTCGAAACCCAACGACTATAGTTCTCATTACTACCCTCTTTTATGATTGAGCTTTGAGGGATCGTCTTTATCACTGTTAGACAAGAGATGGAATTGAATTGGAAAATCTCTCTCGATGAGATCATAGGCCAACAAAAAAAAATGTTTTTGAAAACTTTGTTTACTTTAATAGCTGATTTTTATAGATTTTTGTATGCTGAATCCAAATCTGTTCTGAGTTTTTTTTGTATCACCCATAGTGCTGTAGCACATTGGAACTCTTCATCATCTTGCTCATCTATATCTGACAGTATATCAGAAAACATTTCAGTTTGAACAGAATTTGAATCATCTGGAGGTTCTGGGAATGGCAAATGTACATCGTGCCCTACTGGTCGGATGCCGGAAATTAGGTTAGGGTATCTTATTACCTTCTTATCTTTCGAGTTATGGCTAGTAATATCAGTGTGATTTCTAGGTTTCCTCCATACCAAAGGAACAGCGTACTTAAAGGCTATCTTCTCCTTTTTTGACCATCTCCTAATATCTTCAACACAAAAATAATATACTTTATGCGGGACCCAAGATTCATCCTGATCACCAAGTTCAATTCCAAAATATGAGAAATAAACCTTTTTCACAAAGTCTGTAATGTTTCTTTGATATTTTTTAATAACAAATCCACTACAAATATAACAAAAACTATCAGCAGAGTTCTTACAACCGCGATTAGACATTTTAATGAGCACATGTACTGAAAACCAGAAAGTAAGCTTAAATTGACAGTAAACAAAACATCAGCTGTGGACAGAACGATATAATTCCCCTTTTTCTCGACAGTAAATGTGTTTCAGCAGTGCTGCCAACTCTTCCACATCCAGCATTTACAATTTCATTTGTAGTATATTGAAGCTGTCAAATTTTGTAATAAATCAAAAAAATCAATATATTGATGTGTAAATGTGAAAAAAATGGTAGGTGATACGGCTTAATAAGTGTCATATTTGGATTTACCACCCTAAAAAACAGAATAATGATGTGTTTTGAGTAAAAAAGTTTTTTCATCATTGGCTTGTGTAATTGATTATTCATTTTATCGGAATAGTGTACTCTGTCTTTCAATTTTTCACCAACAAAAACCAATTTGTATCCTAATTCAGGCATACAACTCTTCAGTTACCCCCAACGACTCTAAATTAATGATGAACTAATTCATTTCGACAACAGTCCGACCGATGTTTATTTCCCTTTTTGTACTCCAATAGAATTGTATTAAATTATTCGAGAACACTGACCTGCTAAGTTATGTTAAATTTTATCTGAGTGAATAGTGGTAGATCTAATGATCTCCGTGAATGATACAACCCGTTTTTCTATCAAGTAATATGCTAATTAACAAAAATGAAAGCGAGGCCATTTTACAGATATCAAAGAATACTAATGAACTTTGCTACGAGAACTTGCGATTGAATTTTAACAAGGTTAATGGACTGACACCTATCAGAAAACAACTACTCTCTTGGCTAATACCTAATGCTTATCACCCATTCCGTCCTAGAAGTCGCATATTGGAAAGTAAGATATCGTTACTCGTTAGTTTGGACAAATTTTCACTTCTGAGGGTTGTTTATCGTAGAGGAAAAATAGCTGATTGACAAAAAACTGAAACTTCATCAGATTTTTTTGAATTTCCGTCGTCTCTTCATGTGGTTTTTGGAATTTTATCGAGAACTTGAGCATTTTAAGTGCTCTAAGTGCTTATTTCACCACTACTGATTTGTCGGTATATCCCTGGCGACAATTCCACTTGTGTTCAGGTAACTGTGTACTTTAACTTTACTTCGAAGACGAAATTTTACAGTGTGTTATTTTCTCAGAATAGTATGACATGTTCGAAATCAGATTCGCTGTCATTACCTTTGAAAGATGATTTCAATCATCCCCCTCTTCTATCTTTGCTGGTATATGAAATTCTCATCCAGATATTTGTTTGTGTGCGATGGTTCCCTGTACACTCTATGACCCAAAGTACCATCTGCACGTCTGTTTGCTAGTACATCCAAGGAGGCCATGTTTCTTTGTGAATGGGATTTTTGGGTTGAGGGAGTTCAGATATGCAAGAAATTTATTCCGGTGTCCTTCACCGGGCTACCATACAACAAAATTGTTATTTACGTTTCGCAGTCTGAGTCATATTATTCAAATTTTTCTTTGGAAAATGTTACCACTATGAAATTCCACGACAAAACTAGGTTCAGGAGACATTCTACTGAGTTTCAACGTGGTCTTTTTGTAGATAATGAGACATATTAGTACTGGGATGATGTTTTCTATGAACAAATGAATAGTACCAAAATGGCAGCCCGTTAAGTCCTGTGGTGGAAAATTCTCCATGAAAAAGTTCTTACAATGTACCTTCAAACGGCTGTGGGTCACATTATAGGCTGCGTAACATAGATAACATTTTCGTGATGTGAAGAGTAACTGAATGGATTTCTTGCATATCTGGAGCTCCTAAACCCAAAAATCCAATTCACAATGGGAGGAAAACCCAAAGAACAGTCGTTTTCTTGGAAGTCACAAGTAAACAGATGTGGAGATGAAACATTGAAACATTATAGAACATCAACGATCACAGGCAGATATCTGAAAAAAACCTTTAACTGCCACCCACGACGAACGAAGTTTAACTGTAAACCTCAGATTACCTCTCTTAGGATCTCAATCTTTTGAAGTTTCCGAAGAAAATGCATGTATCAAAGTCGATATCGAGAGGGAAACACGACTCAGAGGAGAGAACGCCACGATAAGAAGTGTAAGTGCTTAACTTTCTGAACACGAAAGGCTTAGTTGCTTGGGCCAACTGCCCTCAGTTGACCTCGTATAATGTCATTCAATACAATAGGAATGGAGCTACGCTACGAGTCTATAGTATTTCTTCATCTCTGATATTGTTTTCAAAAGTTTCTTCAGAATTCGGGAAAACTGATGAATTGATGAGTCACTTTCATTCAAAACATATTTAATAGTTTTTGGATAGGTAGGTATATTCAAAGTGAATGGCTCTAGTCGACCTTCCAGTACAGATGTTTATCCCGGTTTCCACCTATTCAAACTCAACCAAATGAATTCAGCTTCACAATAAAGTCCATCAACTCTTTGGTGAGTAATCTTTCAGGTTAGCTGGCTAGAGTGAGGCTTTGTCAGACGCTAAAAACCTTGGTGAGTCAGACAAAAAAAATTTTGTAAAGAGAAGTCAACTCTGAGGTGAACAGACCAAGGTTATTTTTTCATGATCTGGTGAGGACCTTCTTTCTCATCGTTTGAGGTGATATTTGTGCAAAGTGTCTAACTCTCCAAAAGAGTATGCCAATATGGATTGTGTGTTAGTAATTCTCGATATGTTTCTCAAATATATCGACTACATTTTCTGAATTTTTGTTGAATTACAATGGGCAGTGCAGAATTAAAGGTCCCGAAATATAACAGCTGGTATGGCTGAATCAATGATAGATTGTGTTTCAAAAAGCGTATGATACTGCTGATTTTTAAAAATCAAGATTGCAATTAATCTTCATGAATGTACAACTGGAGAAACTATTGGTTTTCTTCAGGACACCACAATTTTTGTCTAATATTCGATGTGATGTCAAATGAATCATGTTTTGCTATACATCAAATTGTTTCAGTATACGACAAAAAAAATTTAAACAAACAATTTGACAATATTTACTTAGAAATTATTTTTGAGCGGAACTTTGCTCATTGATTCAGATACACATGTCTAATATTCGACAAATATTTCTGAATGGATAATTTGGCAGGAGATCTCTATATGAATCCCTAATCGTTTTCAATTCAACATTTTCGATAATTTTCCAATTTCCGGTAAAATGTCTATAACATCTGGAGTAATCTAAAATTCTGAATTTAGAAGCGCAAGAACCGTTGGAATAAAAAACCCATAAAAACATTGCAATAAAAAAAAGCTTTTCAAAGTGAGGTATATAGCTGGAACAGTACAAAGACGAATGGCATATGTTAGCATCTCCACGCCAGGTGCACACGAGGGTTATTTTTGGAAGAAAAGTGAAACTAAATAGTTGCTCATGCGGGGACGAGATGGTTTGAAAACGTTAACGGTCAGAAATAGATTTGTCATTGGATTTATTAGCTTTTATGTATCCCAATGAGTCCTGTAACAGTAGTTTGATATCTTCCAAAGAGTCGAATCATTATTGCCAATCATGTGAAAATACGGTACGAAAAGAAACTTCGGAAAATTGCTCAGAATAGTGCCCGTTTTTTCCTGAATAAAAACTCAAAATCAAGGAGTACTTGATAACCAACAAAAACTGTGTAGGAATGAAATCAAAACGATTGAGAATATAAATCAAATGAAATGATATGAAGCCGTTATAGAAATGAATGATTATGAATTATTAATTTCTGCATGTTTTGTTTCCTAATCAGAATCGAAACTGGAAGGATATTAATACAAAAATAGGGTCAAATGTGAAAAAATATTGAAGGCAATTGAAAAAAATTGTCATGAACGTTCATTCACCTAGAACCAGAGCAAAAAAGTTGTGAATCGGCGATCCTATACCAGACGCAGCGTTACTGATGCGACTAAGATCAATTCAGTGTTGTTGCTTATGTCAACAGCGGAACTTTTTTGAACACATACCCCGTCAAAAAAACAATTCTGAAGAACACATGACCGTGTCGACGTCATCTGAAGTATCAACAAAACTTGATCTGCCTTCATGAGTGTCAGAGAATATTAAAAGGAATAACATGAAAGTTGTTGTGAATTCTGATATGATAAAGACATATGAATACGGATAAAATTTTTCATATAATTGTGGAAACTGAAAACTAGTGAATTTTTAACCAGATATCAATAACTTATTTCATAGATGAATAGTTTCTGTGGAACATTATCGTTTTGCGTTGCACAAAAGTGATATTATAACTAACCCCTCCCCTTGCTCGCTCCCGGGTTGAGTGCCCTGAGAAAAAAACTTCGCCTCACAAAATAAATTTTGCGAGGAAAACTTAATATCCCATTCCTTCCACCTCCGCTCCTCCAATAGCGGTCCTCAACCTGCTGCTAAGCACTTCAGCAAGATTGACATCTGACCTTTTTTCATTGGAAAGTCATCCTTCAGGTGCTTTCACTTTCTATTCTATTATTTTATTTCATGTTGACTTTCCTGAATGAATTTTTGCATGGGGCCTCCAAAAGCTTACCGAAGGCTATGGTTTAAAGAAATCGCGGTCGAGTGTTTCTCGGTGAACCTGAAAAGAAAGTGTTTATCTTGAATAAGAAATGTTATACTTACCGGAGCCGCCTATCAGCGACTCTCAGGGGTGGTCTCTTGTTTTGTTTCATTGGCCTTCTATGTTTGTCCCTTTCTCGAAATCTTGGGTCATCCCTGTTTAGAGCATCGTTTTCTGCGTATTCTCTCATATACATGTCCACATATTGTGTGGACGTGTATATGTATATGTATATATAGTTCCAGGTTTCGGAACATGTATCTACTGAGTATATATCTCGAAGCGTTTACCGCGGCCCTTACGCATGCGTTCATAAACGATTGGATATGTTTCCTGTATTTCTGTGCGCACTGGCCCCAGGCAGTGCAAGCATTGGTAATAGTACGGTTTTTATCATCAGCAACTTTACTTTGAGTCTAATGTTGCTTCTTCGACCTATTATTGGTCGGCAGATCTCGCCATTCCTATTCTCTTCCGTACGTATGACCTGAATGTTGATCTTCTGTCTAGGGTGACTCCCAGGTATTCCGCTTCCTTGGTCCATGGAATCTATTGTCCGTTGAAGATGACATTGCCTTTCGGTTGTACAAGCCTCTGGGTAAACAGTATCACCTGACTCTTGTTAGGGTTTATACTGATCTTCCACAGGTTGGTCCATTCCTCTAATCTATCTGCCTGTTGTTGCAAGTATCTGGTGACGTGCGCCTAGCTTCTTGATCCCGCCAGCAGAGGCGTGTCGTCCGCGTTGGGAGCCAACTTGTTGAAATTGTTCTCTGGCATGGGCTCGTCCGCTGTGTATAACGAGAAGAGGTATGGCAAATGGACTGCACCTTGCGGGACCCCTGCTTCTAGTAGTCGTATGGTTGAGTGTTCTTCTCCTACTATGCAGCGGCATCGCCTGTCAGCTAGAAAAGACTGGATTAATCTTACCATTTCTTTCGTGTAGCCAAAATTGGTTATTTTGGCTAATAGTCCGTCATAACAAACTCTGTCGAACGCCTTGAAGACGTCTAAGGAAATCGCTCCGGTATTGTATCCTTTGACGAGTTGATACATCTATTAAAGTTAACGAAAAAAAATTTTTCAAAAAAGTCAGTGGCAAACAGTGGTTAAGGAAATTCGAAAGATCATGGAATGAGAGAATATACTCTGAAATCAATATGAAGTCACCTAGAGAACATCACACAAATTGTTGAAATGACTATTGAGTAATTTCTGTACGTTTAATTTGAGAGTAACCCTAAAATCGAAAATTAAATCTGGTGAAATTTGTATCAAACAAGACATAAGTTTCTAATGATGAATTCAGCATATACTATCTATGTATCATTCTCATGTTATGAAACTACCTTGCCTTGCAACAACTCTATTGATATTAGTGATTATCTATCGAATATTACAATCAAATATACATATTAAAGAAATCCAGGAGTTGTAATAGAAATTATAACTAAGGCAATAGGATATATTCTATACAACTTTGAATAGATTTCAAAATTTTTTTCCAATGTTTTCTGATCACTGCACAGTTCTAGTTGAATCGCACTTTCAAATACGTAGTTCTTAGTTGGGGGTTTACAAATTCAGACTAAGGGAGTCAAGATTTTTTTTTATCAGACAACATCCAGGAGAAGGAAATACTGAGAGCAGGTAACTGGTGTTTCATAGATTGATCAAAAACACCTTGATGTCCTAATATAAGTGTATACTGTCGCAAATCTAAGACGAAAATATCAATCTGTTTGAGGATGTATATGACCGTATTTTCAGGCTGAGACCGTGGCTCAGAAACCACTTGGCACTCAACAAGTAACGGTCAAGTTGGTAGTAAACTGCCAAAAAAAAACTCTCCTTAACAAACAAGACCCAACAAACTTCATCTGGTCTGAATTTATATCCACACTTTCCTGAAAGGTGATGAAGTTGCTTATTTTTTCGCAAGCTGTTCCATTGGATCAGAACCTATCATTGGCAACACTTTGGGCTTCGCTTAACAAACAGTGGAGACTTGGACTGCAAGTTCCAGACTTCTGGCAGAATCAATCAGGATTGGTCCAATCCAAGGCATATCTACATCTCCGGACGTACAGGTTCAAAACAATCATTGGACTGCAGTAGGGATGATCTACGTTATGTAACAGTTCCATTTATAGGTCAATGTCGTTCAAATCATCGTCTGTAGATACTACTCAAAGCATCGTAAAGCAAGTCTTTGGAAATGATGTAACATCAGAACACGTGCTTTGTCCGGCTGCGAGTCGGATTACATTTCCAGAGTTTGGCAGTTTAGCTCTTGCTATCTGACCTGAAAACTCATTTACAAAATGAGCCAATCAGCTCCGTTCAGAAGATGGATTCATTTGGTCGAGTTTGAAAGATGAGCAACAATAAACCACTCGTCAGTTGTAATGCTAGGTTAAGTACACCTACTTTCTTGAGACCTACCTAACCCACTCTACAGGACTCCAAAACCCCATTTGGAACCAGTGAACCTAAAGTGTTTTGTATTTAGTGAGTATTGACTGACAGCACTCGATATTATAATAAAATATCATCTTCGCTCAGTAGACATATGAATAGTTAGGCGTTCAACATGGAGCTATTATCATAATTATTTAGTTGAACGTTCATATGTGTAACATACAAATTGGAAATAGTTTTCGTAAAAATTGTTCATCAACAGGGAACTAGTTACTCTGCTAGCCGTCCAGATTTCTATACCATTGTTTATTCGTAAGACCCAGAATAAGACAGCTTTCTCGATATTTTAATTCGAAAATATGAAACTTTTACTATTTTTATCTGGTTCTATTGAAGTAACATACCTTCTTATCAGAATAACAAACAATTCAGTTACTATAATACATTCATCAATGTCATGAATGAAAACTTGGACATCATCCACAATGATCAACTCAGTGAATGTACAAAACTGACTGCAGCTGATAATTTTTCAAACAATTCCAATAAAAGTATTAGTTAACATATATGTGAAAATACAACAAAACTCATAGTATTGTGGTTTAACTAGATCACTGTGATATTTGTTTTCTCGTTATTTCAGCTTGTGATGAAGTGAAGTGCTGTATATTTGTGAAAATTGATAATATACTCCAAGCAAGCAATTTCTCCTAAGAATTATTGACAGGCCGCTAGAAGATGCTCTCGGTATAGGTACGATGATGACTCAGTCCAAAAATATTGATTTTTATAGTTGAATTACGTAATTTCAGATCCCGGAAAGAAAGTGAAATAATTCTCGTAATAATACTTGGCACCAAAATTGAGAATTGTACCATGGCTATTTTGTAATGTCACGGTAGGTCCGTATGAAAACAATGCAGTGATTTATTGGCGATTACTCAGGATCTTCTTCACATGCCAAGATTACTCTCTGTAATTTCGGTTATGCTTTACGGCCTGTTTCACAAATTTTTTTTTGGTGGAGACATTTTTAAAATTTTTTATTCGTAAGGTAAACTTGTAACGTGAACTGTTGAAAAAATGAGGTGAATTTTGCAGCCTATATACATTCGATTATTGA
This sequence comes from Leptinotarsa lineolata, assembly GCA_015342045.1. Lineage (NCBI taxonomy): Eukaryota > Metazoa > Arthropoda > Insecta > Coleoptera > Chrysomelidae > Leptinotarsa > Leptinotarsa lineolata. The sequence goes on from WOGR01010847.1 coordinate 9,793, forward strand.
TTTTTTAATTTTTTTTATGTTTGTACGAATGTTTCGAAAATATTTTCACAGGTTCAGTTGTTTACCATGTTTACTTTGTTGGTGAGAGGTATGAAAGTGTTCGGCGACTTTCTGCTCTCGAAAAAAATTGATCGATAAATTTGCATCAAACTTTCGGTGCGAAATGTGATATAGTGCTCAAAAACACTCGAAATGTTGACAGTGGCATACGGTGATTGTACTCTGAGTCAATAGAATGTTCACAGAAGTACAAGCTTTCCACATGAGGTCGAGAATATGTGAATGACGACGCTTGCTTAAGACACCTCAGCACATCAATAACCAATGAAAATGTTGAGAAAGTGAGAAAAATAGTTATGGAGACAGCATAAATATTAGGGTAAAATTATTGTTTCTTGGGAACACACTAAGAAGAAAGACATCCCAAGTTCATAGGAGTCACGTTAAGCTAGGACATTGGACACTGGAGAAACATATAAATTTTGAACTTTTTTTCCATACCAGAAGTTATTGCTCCATACCTCAATTAGATTTTTTCAATTCAATTCAAAACACTTTCTATTATCCATGATGTATTTTCACGAAAACATTCAGAATCTTTGTGAGACATATGTTAGTCATCTGTGAGACTTATTGTGAGATTCTTCATGCCTCAAGAGTGAATATGAACATCTATCTGGAAAGTTTTATGAAGGCTCAAGATAGCAAAATGTAGATTTATTCTGGTAATTCATATTCATGAAATACTGAGAATGTAAATTTTCAGTCACACCCCAGCTCTCACACACTCATTCACATGTCAAATCAAGTTTTGAAGTGATAACTTCTTATGGGAGGGTAAACCGCTTCGTTATCTAACGCATAACGGCGCCAGTTTGTCTGGCTTTCCTTTCTCCCACGCATACGTCAGCGGAAGGCAGGCTCCTCCTCTCTCACCGGACAGACGTTCAGGATTCAATGTGCCTTAGACATATAC